>JARBWK010000003.1:98701255-98817347 GCA_030556195.1 Anolis apletophallus
TAGGATAGGATAGAATCTTTACAATAACATCATTTTTGTGGAAATAAGTTTTAAAATAGTTTGCAGCCTCTCTCCTCTGCATATTGATGTGGAAATGGAATTAAACAGGCTTATTTGTGAAGAAAAAGACTTAGAAATGCATGTGAAACTGACATAGAACCTGATTCATCCTTCTGTAGAATTAGAACAACATAGACAGTGATTGTTTTAATTCTAAATTACTGTAGTTACTAGAAAATAGCTTTATAGGCTTAGCATAGTAGACTTTTATTATATTTGACCCTACTTACAGTATGTGAAAAAAATGGCCAGAATTCACAAATAGAGCTATGAACATATAACTTTGAGTTATGCATTCATGATTGTTCTGCATTCATTATCCCTACAAGTTCCCTAGTTGAGGAATTATCTAGAGACTACCATATTTACTCGAATCTAGTGTGCCATCAATTCTAAAGTGCATCTCAATTTTTAAAACCCAGCAAAAAGTGCAATCTTACTAATTTCCCCCCCAAAAGGTGTGCATTACAGTTGCCTAGAGCTTCTTTTAAAACAAAGAGATGTTAGATCACCAAATCTTCCAGCAACCAAAAGTAACACCAGAGGATCAAGTAACTCTTGATGGGAAGACGGGAAGAAAAGGAAGACAGGGGGAAATCGGAAAAAGAGAAGATGGAAGGAAAAGAAAAAAGGAGGATAAGAAAGAAGAAAGGAGGTGATGGATTGAAGATATAAAGAAGGTAAGAAAAGAGGAAGAAAATGACAGGAAAGAAAGGAGGCAGGAGGGAGGAAAGGATGGGAAGGAAAAAGGAAGGAAGAGAGAAAGATAGAAGCAAAAGAAGAAAGGAAAAAAAGAGGATGAAAAAATAAAAAATAAAAGAGAAGTGGATGGATAGAAAAAAGGTAAAAAAAGAGAAAGGGAAAGAGGCAGGAAGAAAAAGATGGAAAGAAAGAAAAGGAAAGAAGCGGGAAAGAGGAAAAAGAAGAAAGGAATAAAAGAGGAAGAAAGAATAAGAGAGAAATAAAAAGAGGAAGAAAAGGAAGAAAGAATAAGTGGATGGAGGATAGAAAGAAGGTAAAGAAAGAGGAAGCAGTTGCTGTCTATGGTGTGAGGGGGAACTGCAGTAGGGATCCTGCCTTTTCCTGTTGAAGCGGAGATCATTGACAAGAGGTGCTTCCCTATTGTTAGGTTAAAAGAACCCCAATGATCACCAGAGCTGCTGCCCAGTGAGTGGGAACTTCGGGGTGCAGCTGCTACTATATAACTCATGTAGAATATTAGCCAGACCTTTTTATTAAAGCCTTGGAAGCAAAATAGTTGTATAAATAATTTTAAATTGCTTCAAATTTTCAAGACTATTTTCAATTTTTTTTATTTTCTTGCCATCTGCTTAAATTATTTTATATATCTCTGTCACAAATCAGTACTTGATTTCTGAAATTTATCTTTGGATGGTCTGTTCTCTCCCCTCCACTCCCCGCCCCCAACAGATTTCATGGTCAACACAAAGTACATTCAAATTAAACAATTAAAATTACAATTTATAGTATCACACTTTTTGGTCTCTTGTATGTGGAGAATGCAATTAATGAAGATTAATGAAGATTAAAGATTGCTGCTGATCAGAATAATGGTTGCTTTTAAAAAAGAAAAATAGAAGCAGTTTATCATAATGTAGTTTTCTGGTATTTATGCTCATAATTCACCACACCTATTTAAGTGACATTAGTGTTTATGGCTGGAAGAGTAAATGTGCAGTTATCCATTATGATATATTTCATTTGATCTGCTCATCTATCTCAGTGTTTGTTTGTGATGTTTTTCCCCCCAATTCTTCTTATTGGTATAATAATTATAGGCACATACATTAGATCATAAATACTATAGCTAAACCTGCATCTCTACAATATCAGATAAGATGAACAGAACTACTCAGTTGGGTGGAAAGAGAAATGAAATCATTATGTTCTGCCAAAATTCTTAATTGAACCATGGAAACAAGAATGCTGGTTCAGGATAGGTTTTCAAAGAAGATAGAGTCTTCAGAATGTAATACGAGGCCTCAGTTAGCTCTACTACAGCAATATAGAAGGCATGGTTTAGAATCCTAAAATCGCGATTCTAAAATCAAATGGGGGGGGGGAATTTTTTGGATTGGAAATCTAAGTACTTACAAAAAAATTGCAAAAAAGTTCTAAATGTAACGTAAGTATTAACGAAATTCTAAATTGGTTCTAAAGTCTGAAAAGCAGGGAAACAGTTAAAAATCAAGGGGGGAACATTCCCTTTCACCTCTGCAGTGCAATTAAGTGGAGCTGTACATGTATAACATAAATATAAGAGGTAGTAGCTACTTGCTCTCAGGACAATTGTGAAAGTGAAGTACGATTCTCCCCCCCTTATTATTTCCCCTTTCCCTCCTTTCTTCCTTCTCTACCCTCTTCTTTCATTCCTTCCTTTGCTCTTTGGTTCCCCATCCCTTCTTTTCTCTTTCCTTCCTTCCCTCCCCCATTCTCTACTTCTTCCTTTGTCTCCTTCCTTCCTTTGTTCACGTTTTATTTCCCTAATAGCAATTAAACAGAAAGATATATGTATAATATATAGACTTTCTGCTGTGCTTTCTGCAACCAAACTTGCCTATCTCAGATTGGCCTCTTTAGTCATCAGCGCGCTTGTAAAAGCGTGGGATGAGTCCTTCCTGAATCTTCGTTCGTGAAGTAATGCCGAGAGAGAGATATGTATTAATGCAGTGGTTCCTCATGTTGTGGTGACCCCCATCCATATTTTTCGTTGCTACTTCATAATTTTGTTACTCTTATGAATTCTAATGCAAATATCTAATATGCAGGATGTATTTTCATTGTTACAAATTGACCAAAGTTAAAGCATAGGGATTAATCACAAAAACAATATGTTTGGGGGAGGATGGACAACGGATGATGGGATTTGCAGTACCTTCGACCAATTCAGCTCTGACTTCCACAGCTGAGACCCCATGAATGACAGACCTGGACCAAACTTGGCATGAATACTCAATATGCCCAAATGTGAACGCAGATGGAGTTTGGGGAAAATAGACCTTGACATTTGGGAGTTGTAGTTGCTGGGATTTATAGTTCACCTTCAATCAAAGAGCATTCTGAACTCCACCAATGACAGAATTGGGCCAAACTGGGATCCGGGCGAGGGCGGGGGGAAAGAGGAGGGGCGAAGGAGGCAGAGAGGGGCGCGGGGCCTTTCTCCTCCTCTCTCGCCGCCCTGCCATTGGCGAGAGAGGAGGAGGAGGCCCTCGCTCACCCCCCTCGCCTCTCTCTAGCCCCGATCCATGGATGCATGGATTGGGGCTAGAGAGAGGCAGAGAGGGCATGGGGCCTTTTCCTCCTCTCTCGCCGCCCTGCCATTGGCAAGAGAGGAGGAGGAGGCCTCGCCACCCCTCTCGCCTCTCTCTGCCCCGATCCATGGATGCATGGACCGGGCTAGAGACAGGCAGAGAGGGGCGCAGGGCCTTTCTCCTCCTCTCTCGCCGCCCTGCCATTGGCGAGAGAGGAGGAGGCCCTCGCTCACCCCCCCTCGCCTATCTCTCACCCCGATCCTGAGGGAGCGAGGGCCCAAGTTTGCCCAGGCTGAGAAGAAAAGGAAGAGGCCTGAGGCTGTGAGGAATGGTGGGAGTTGAAGTCCAAAACACGTACCTGGAGGGCTGAAGCTGGCCCCTGCGATGGGGCATGGCAGAGCAACGGGGAAGAGAAGGAGGGGGGAAGCCTGGAGGACTACACTTTCCAGAATGCATTGCCTAGCCTACCTAGCAGCAGCGTCACTTCCAGTTCCTCATAGAAATGCGGGAAAAGAAGAAGCTGAATGAAGGCGGGAAGGAAATGAGGGGAGAAGACAGGAGACGTGAGTAGTACAATAATTAATTAATACTTAAGAATTTCTTACGATCATAACGCAAATTGTTGGCCTCAAGGACCGTAAAAGGAAGTCTACTTCCTGGTTCGCGGCAGCGATACGTAAAACCTCAAAAGTCCCATTACATACGAATCTCTTACGAATCCTTTTAATTTCCGTTTCATTTTTCTCATGCCTACAATATAGCAAACAATTGCTTTATTAGCAGCTTCCCTTCCAGTTATCTACAGAGCTCTAGCCATCCCAAGAGAGTACATCTTCAATTCAGAGCGCATCTCCAATTCCATAGAATTTTAGAGGTAATTAAGGTTAGAAAAGCTTTCTTTAGCCTCACCAGAAGAAAATTTCTCTTCTGAAATGGGCATAGGATGTAGTAGAAACATTGATTCCTAGACTCATGCCAAAAATTTACTATACTCCCTCCTGATAGCCAAGGTTCTTATTGGGTTTCTAGTGGGGATCTTGTTTTTTTAGGCCCGTTCCTGGGATTATTTGGTGTGCTGATTCAGAAAATTGCATTGGTTAGACTGCATTCGCTCTAATTTTCTAGATATGATTATCATGATTTTCTATGGACTATCAGATGAAAATGTGCTATATGGCCTATGTGATTTTTTTCTCAAATAGAGCTGAGAGGGGAAAACTAGTGGCACTTTTGGAATCAGCAGATTGAATATACCCAAAAACAGATCTAACATTTGAGGCACCAAATGTGTGTTGGCCAGTGTAATTTTCACTGATTATCCCCCCCCCCCTTCCCCAAATTGGCTTTTGTTCTGTGGCAATGCAAGATGTGGTGCTAGGGCAGGCATGAGCAAACATCCTACCGGCTATTAGGAATTGTGGGCATTGAAGTCCAAAACACCTAATTACTAAAGTTTTTCTCAATTTTCCATTTATTATTCCACAGGTAACCATGCCAACCGGTGCGTAAATCGTGTCCTCCAAAGCCAATAATTTGTGGTTTTTTAAAGTACACCATTCTTTCAATGCAATCAAATTACATGCTTCGAAATAGGTTTTAAAATCTGGCAGCCCTAGCCCCCCATTTTTATTATCTATCATGACTTTGTATTTTATCCTAGGTTTTTTTATTTTTCCATATAAATTTAGTTATATCTAAGGACCATTTTTGAATAAATATTCTGTTCTACTTGTTGGTAACACCTGAAATAAAAATAAAACCTTGGGCAAAGAATAACTCATTTAAAATTGATGAATGGTCCCTTTTGATCATAATTTCTGTAATTTAATAGAGAATGTAGGAGTATTTAATTCACAATTGATTAATTGTAACTAGGTTGTGCCAGTTGTTTTCAAAAATTGATAGACTGAAGTGGATCTTTACTAACAGCATCTAACAACAATAACAACAAGATCCTTGTGGAACATCAAAGGCCTCATGTACATTGACCATCTAAGTCAATGTGAGTTTGGATCAGTCCATGGGCAGTTATACAATACATTTGGCTGATCTGATTTAATCTGGATAAAGCTATTTATTGTGGCTGCTTCTTGGGTTAAAAAATAGCTCAGGGGACAACCCAAATTCTGCACCAAGATTCAGATTTCCCCCTACATTTTGGTAGTGCAGACACCCACATCCAGTTCTTATTCATCTATGTGGAAAAAAAGCTTCTGTATAGATAACCTTGCAAAAAAAATGTGATTGGGCTTCAGCAAAACTGTGGTTTTCAAAGACTTTCTTGAAGTAGAAGACAATTGTTCAAATGACTGGTTGTTTCCTTAAAGAAAAAACTCAGGGTTTATCAACATTGTAGAATCAATTCAGTTTGACACTATGTTAACTTCCATGGCTCCATGCTATTGAATCTGCGATTAGTAGTTTATTAATGTGCCAGCATACTTTGGTAAAGGTTAAAGAATTTGCAAAACTACAACACCCCTGATTCCATAGGATTGTGTCATGGGAGTGGTGTAAATAGCATTCATTCTACATTTTAGATGCACCCCTAGTGAAGAAGATATTCCTCTGAAGAAAACTGGAAGACAAGAGTAGAGCCCTGTTTTAAAACAATTAAGTGAATTACTCGATTATTGTATTTTGGATTACCCATATCCATCACAATTCAAGTAGAGTTGTATACATGGAAATCTTTTCAAACGAGAACTGTCTTCTCTTTCTTTGGACATCTTCACAAAGAGATTGGGCACCTACCTGTTGGGGATGCTCTACTGGATTTCCTGCATTGAGCAGACGGTTGAACTATGATTGTATTATGCAGAAGTGTGTGTACCCTGATGTTTGAACATCCTGATGTTTGTACATTTTTGATGCTGGTCATTGACCGTAATAAATCTAAAGCAGGTCTGGACATGAACATCTCCAACCTGTAAGGTCTCATCTCATTAGTCCAACCCACCTAAATATAGCTCACCTTCCACCTACCCCCACTTTCTTTTTAAACATAAATGGGGTGAGGGGTTAATATATCTCTTTTTCTCTGTTGCGATGCATGTTGGATATTTTTGTGACTGCTATTTTTTAAAAGCACTAAGCCCCTGAAAACCAATATATATTATATATTATATCTAGTTTAGATTCATAGAGTTGGACATACTACCATGGCCACCCCGTCTGGCCCCCTACTATGCAGGATTACACAAAAAGTTTGAGAATTTGTTGCAATACCATTGTAAAACATATGCCTCAGTATTTGGAAAATTACTTTTTAAAAGTCACAGTTACATTTATAGTTCAAAAGCCCAAATAACTATATAGTTACTATTTGTTAAAAGGTACATTTCAGCTTTCCTAATTCTCAAAGAAATTTCATTTGGACACTTGGATTCTGCTAGCCTGCTATTTCAGTTTGTATAAATCATGATACATGCAGAAGTCAGGGCATGATACAAGCCAGCATTTGAACCATACAATATCCCTTTCCTTATAGCCATATCACTTCTCATTAAGTTACCTAATGTATTGTACTATCTAGTGTTAATGTACTGCAGTTCTAGCATTGTTACTGCAAAACAGAAACTATTTAGAATTAATAAGTTTTCTGCAACTTTCAAGGTCCAGCATGCATATTATTTCATGGTATCCCTGTTGCACCCCAGGCAGGAATTGACCCTCTGGATCCACTCAAACAACACCAGAAGCTTGATATATAGTTCTTTATTGAAATAAACAAAGTTCCAATAAATGCAGTAAAAATAGATAGGTAAAAAGGAAGTAGAAACATCCAATAATAATCCAGTCAGTTAAGTCAATGAGTCCAGAAGCAAAATACCATAACTGCAAGGTTTTCAATGCAATACAAAAATCCAAGAACTTTAATCAAGAGTTATACAAATAAATCCAAATAATCCACAAGGCAAGGAGACAAGAAACAGGATCCAAGGAACAGGATTTCTAGAACATGATGTCCATTCTAAACGTTGCCTGGAATCTGAGAACTCGGCCTGGGTTTCCACTTTAAGTAGGAAACAAATTCCCTTTCGCTTTCTCAGTCTTTGCCTGCATTTTTCTGATTCGTTCACTCCTACACTGGCCTTGGGCCAGCTGCCTTCTCTGCATCCCTTACTCCCCTTCAGGCCCACTAGAGTTCTCAAGCTCGTTAAAATTCCCACCTGGCACCTTAAGAGGGAGTGAAACTTCTTCTTCTCTGACCCTAGAATTCTCATGAGAAAAAGATGCATCTTCAGGGTCACTGGGAAACACACTGACCGAAGTGCCTTCATTTTGCACATCACTTGGGTTACCAGAACTGACATCAATGTCCCCATCCAAACCAGTATCATGCCCCCCCCCCCCCCTAACCAGGCTGAATCACTACAATCCCTTAGATTAGAGTATCTCAAACTGTGCTCCTTCAGATATTTTGGATTTCAGCTCCCACAATTCCTAACAGCTAGTAAACTGGCTGGGATTTCTGGGAGCTGAAGTCCAAAACACTTGAAGGAGCACGGTTTGATCAACATTGTCTTAGATGAATGGTTCTGATTCGTCACAACTCAAATTGGGTCATAGGGGTTTGCTCTTTAAAAACCAAATGTAACTTGTTCATAATTTAGTGGAGAAAGGGTGCAAAAGCAAATCAACAAATCAGGCTTTCCTGTTTCAGAAGTTATTCCCAATCCTCTCAATAATCATAGTATTGACTCACTGCCTCTATTCTATTCCTTGCAGGTTTTTAAAAGCTTTTGATATATGAAGCAACACATGGAGTGCTGACCAGGAAGGGAAAATCAAATAAAAAAATTCCCAGTGCCAGTAAAAAGTGATTGAAACCTTTCACCTATCAGGTCTTTTATTTCATTTTCCTCCTGTTGTAGGTGCGTGCTCATTTCTTCAGCTCTGTTAGGAAATGAAGTCCAATCACTGAAATCCATTTCTGTGATACGACTGTACTAAGAATAAAGTGCAACACTAAAGAACAGTAGTTTTGCAGACGGAAATTGAATGTCTCATGGACCCTTTCAATAAAAACCCTTATATTCCTGACCTTGACACTTTTCCTTCAAAAAAAGGAACTCTGAATAAATTATGAAATTCTCTTTCACTTCTGTTTATCCCCACAATTAAAGAGATCTCAGTTGATATTGATTAGTATGTGGGAGAACAATGATTGTTCCAAGGTTAGTAAGGCTCATATAAATAAATATCTGATTTAAAAGTAAATCCCTTTAGTGTGATAAATCTTCTAAGCATAAATTATCGACTCATTGTTCACAATAAAAACTTAAATGAATGTTGTCAAGAAATAAATCTGTTAAGTGACCAAAAAACAAATGCACAGCAGAAAACAAGCACTAAAACTAGAAACATCAAAATGAATAAGGGATCTGTTCATCAAGATGTAAAGTTTTATTCCCAAAATGACACAGAGTAGATGTTAGATAGTCCCACAAAACTATTAAGATTGTGCTTCTTTAATTTATAGTGAACACTACAGATGTAAATACACCTGTGTTGACATACGGTGACACCCAAATGGGGTGGGGGTAAATAAACAGTACGAGGCTTTCCTTGTCCTTCAGCGTCCCATTTCTGACAAAGCAAATGGCTCAAACATGTGAAAACAATATAAAAATTGCACAAATCAATAAACTCCCCAAAAGCTCAACTATCAAAAATCATTGACAGATGTGCACAACGGTTCATAGTAAAATGGAACAAAGACGAAACTATTGAAAATTTTATGAAATTAGCAAAAAGTGTTACAGTCTTACAATCACACCTACTTTTTTATGTAACAGGTGCACCATGCCAAATATTGTTGTGCTATAAGTTCTAATATTCCTCATGGTTGACTATATTGCCAAATCCTGACATGAGATGCAGTTCAAAAACCCCTGAAAGGTCACAGGTTGCCCATTTCTGTCATATAGTTCTTGCCATATAAACAATTGAAAAAGTTAATTAAAACCAAAGCAAATCAAAACATAGGAAAGGAATTATTTTCAAGAACAGGAATATATGAGAAACAATGTCTATCCAGTAAAATTACCAAGCATTCAAGATAGGTAGCTTTTAAAATGGGAAGAAAATGTAGGACAAATAAGACTTACCAATTACCCTAAATGTTCTCAAGTTAATAATGTGGGAGAAATCAATTCAGAGTTGCTGGTGATTTTAAAAAACCTGTTCTCCACTTTCGCATATATGAGATGGCGGGGCGGGGGATCATTCCACATGTAACAGGGAAAAACACTTTGTAATAAATTTTAAGCACAATAGAGACAATACAGAGCAGCAGGCAAAATCTAGCTGAATTTCATAAATGGGGTCAGCCCATCTTCCTTGAGTAAGAGGTTCTATACTACTGAGAAAGCCCTGTTATATGTATCCACTAGGCATGGTTAGGTTTGGTCGGAATCTTTGTAATTTGGAATAAATTCAGAAATATTTGCTTTTTGAAGTGATTTCCAAGTTTTTAAGGAAACCGGAAGTCCTTTTGCCCTTCCGAAGCTTTTTTCTTCATTTCTGTTCTGAAGCAGTGAGTCAGAAATGATTCACCATTTCAGGGGGCCGCCGATGCCCAAGGGGCACCCCCGTTGCCAACGCTGGGGCATATCCCTCTCCCAGCATTGGCAAGTGCATGGGGAAGAGGCCCTGGGAGTTTGCATCCAGGGGCCATGCTTCACCAGCCCCTGGGTGTGTGCGCTCTCAGTCCACTTTCCACCACATGCTTGTCAATGCCAGGGCGCCTCTCTCTCTCCCAGCATTGGGAAGTGAGCATGGGAAGAGGCCCTGGGAGTGTGCATCCAGGGGCCATGCTTCACCAGCCCCTGAGCATGTGCTCTCAGCCCTCTTTCTTCCACGAGCATACATCCAGGGGCCGTGCTCCACCGACCGGCCACTGAGCCTCCTCAGCCAGTCAACCTCACTTATGGTGAAGCCACCTCTGGCTGAGTGAAGCGGTTGGCGGGTGTGCCCGCTGCTGCTTCCCATCTCTTTCCTCATGCTTCTTCCATCCTTCCTTGGCCCAGCTGGGGCCCAAAGAAGTGTCTGGCCTATGCACACAGCTCCTGAAGGTCGCCTTTGGCCTCCTTCCTCACGCTGACCTGCACTGGGAATGGACGATGCAGCAGGTGCAGCAGAAAAGGACTCACAGCAACCTGCCTGCCTTCCTGCCTGCCTAAACTTCCTGGGTCAGGAAGTGAAAAATATTATTATTATTATTATTATTATTATTAAGGCTGGGTGGCCATCTATCAGGTGTGCTTTGATTGTGCTTTACCTCCAAGAAGGCAGAAGGGTATTATTATTATTATTATTGAGGTTTGGTGACCATCTGGAGTATGGGCAAGCATTTTAAAACAGAGGGGTGAATTTCCTCATGTTGCTGTCACTCCCACTTCAGTCTTATGCCAGAGAAGCTATTTTAAACCAGCGTGGATGAATTTCTTCCCTTTGCTCCCCCCCCTTTTTTCCTGGAGAAAAAACCTCTACTTTCAAAGTAAATACCACCCAATGAAACAGGAAATAACACTGTTAACCATTATTTGGAATTTGGAAGTCTCAGAAGTTTCAGAAAAGTTTTGAACATTTTTTTTCTGTGAAAATCAGAATTGACTTCCAAATCGAACCACATCCAAAACGAGTTTTGAACCATTATTTTAAATCAACCAAGCCTAGTATCCACCAACCAAGATATTTGGACATGCAAGAGGTTCTCATTTGAAGATCTCAAACTTCTGGCAGATTCATATGGGAGGAAGCATTCTTTCAGATAGCCTGACTCCAAGTTGTTTCGGCCTTTGTGGGCCAACACCAGCACCTTGAATTGAGCTCAGAAGCAAGGACTGATGTTAGTGGTTTCTAAAATGCAAACCTGACAACAGCATGGGTACTGCATTATGCACTAGCACAGTTGGTGCACCAACTAAAGCTGTGTGAAGGCATTCTTGGCCACTTCACCAACCTGACATTACAGGACCAATATTCAGTTCAATCATATCTTCAAAGCTCAGACCTTCAAAAAGAAAGCAACCCATCCAGAATATGCTATGATGCCAGATTAGTTTTCCTGATGACCACAAGCACTTCTACCTTCTGGATTAAGTCTTAGTCTATTCATCTCCACCCAGTTATTTAGTGCTTCCAAGCAATGATCTTGTACTGTGTTTCCCCTAAATAAGACATGTCCATAAAATAAGCCATAGCAGGATTTCTAAGCATTTGTCCAATGTAAGCCATACCCTGAATATAAGACATGGTGACAAGCATGGCTATGCAGCCTACTGATAAAGAAGAGGAGCAGTTCCTTCCCAATCCTAGATAGAGAAAGAAGGTCAAGTCAAATTAGCATGCATTCACCACTTCAGGTCCTCATTTGAACTCCATCAAAGGGAAAATGGGAAATCCACTCTATTCCTATCAAGAATTCCTTTGACGACATTGCTTGGCCCACGCTTTCAATTGGGAGCTGCAAATGTCTATAAGATTTTGAATGAATTTGAGATTTAACCCTTCGGATGACAGTGGGAGAGCTAGTAGCGAAGGGAAGACATAGCCAAGGCAGGGGATGCTACCCCATTCCTTAATGGTAAATGCCCATGGGTTCCAATGGCGACCAATTCAACACTGAGGTACCCGTCAGACGGGAGGGTTAAAATCAGAAGATGAGTGTTTTCACAAAGGGCAGGGGGATTTGGACCGTACCAAGAGTGAGCTGAGGGGTGTTTTTGACTTAGGGAGGGCAAATGAATTAAGGAAAAGGCAAAGAGTCCCCCCATCTTGTGTTGTGGAATGGTACAGCCTTGGAAAAGCCCCCCTTTCCCTTTAAGAGGCTCTGAGAAACTGGTACTTTGTTGGATGTCTTATATTTATTTTTCCTCAAGAAGACTGTTCTACCATACTTAATAAAAATAAGACACCCTCTGAAAAATGCCAAAATGTTTGTTCTTGAGGAGAAAAATAAATATAAGACAGTGTCCTATTTTAGGGAAAACACAGCAGCTCATATCATGAGTTGTAAGAGAGAGTGTGTGTGTGAGGGAGAGATGGCTATGATCAACATACTGATTAAATCTACATTCAAAGCTCTGGGAGAGTGCGGCCAGTAGCTTCATGTAGATGTTGAAAATTAGGGGGCAGTATTGGGACCTAATCACATCGAGGTTCACATAGCAAGCAATAACAGGAGGATTCACCATGTATCATGGTGAACCTGGCAAGCAGTACAGGAAACCCATCGCCCCAGGCCGTGCATTACCCACATTATGCCTTACCTATCAAATGGAGGTGGGGGGGGGGAAGCATTGCTGCCTGGCTTCCCCCATTCTTCTTAATGAGAATGCAGGAAGCCTCCTGTGTTCTCGTTGCTCCCTCTTACAAGACTTTCACCTCAGTTCAGGGATGGAGCCCTGCTGGAAGTAGATGTACATCTTATGATGGGATCTGGTGGGCTCTGTGCCTGAACTGAGGTGAAAGTGTCATAGAACAGGCAAATTTGCTCTTGTGATGAGGTTGTGGATCTTTGTGGAATTCCACAGGTTAATGGCTAAAAGGCTGAACAGCAGTCCCCCGGTGCTACCCTCTGTGAAGTTTCAGCCAAGAAAGACCAGAATCAATGCAAAGCAAGACCAGAATCAATGCAAAGCAAGACCAGAACAATTGCAAAGCAATCCCCAAGTCCCATATCAGTCAGATAACCCAGAAGAACACCACTGTATCAATTGCCACCGAAGGATTCAGGAGAACCAATAGTGACTTGCTGCCTCCTGGTATAAGTCATCAAGGCTGTTTCTATCCCATAGCCAGGTTAGAACTCAGAAAAGATATAATGGTGGTAGTCATGAGGAAATGTTCAAGTTGCTGCTTTTTTCCCCTGCATAAGGCAAGTGTAGTGGTCTTATTTTAACATTAAAAAGGTGTATGGATAAGAAAATTTGGAAGCAATGTCAAGGGTAGAGAGCAGCAGAAAGCAGACAAACCTGATGGTGAATTTTCCACTGATGAGACTCCTACTGGCTATTTGACACCAATTTTTCTCCCACTAAAAGACAGGAAACATTTCCCTCAGTCTAATGGGCTTCTGAAAAATATCAGGTAATGATGTAGCTTCAGCATATTAGTGTGGTTTTCTCTCAGTTTTTCGCATTGGAGTAAATACTCGGAAAGGTAAGGTATAGCTATCCTTGTCCCAATGCTCATTTTCCTATTAAATTAACATATGCACATGCAAGCATGCACACCCAAATCTACTGCATTAATTTCACCCTATTGTACACTATGGGGAGTTATGTTAAGATGCATAATATGCTTAACAACACCAAATAAACTCAAACGGAACAAAAGTAATGAGTCTCAGCAATGCAATAGAGCTGCAAAAATGGATGAAAAGGGGGAAAGTCAGAATTAATTTAAAAGGAAAAGATAAGAGGGTTTATCTGATTGTTGGGTTTTTGGTTTTGTTTTTTTATTTAAAAAAATATTTATATCCTGTCCTATTTCATAGATCTTAAGGTGGCACACAAACAAAAACAGTTTTAGAACTGAAGATAGTATTTTTAAAGACTAAAAACATATTAAATTATTTAAGAAGTTCAAACAGTTCTAAAAAATGGAGTATTCAAAGATTTGATACAAAGCAATAGGGTCTTAACTCTTGAATAAAAATACTTGTTTAATTTGATTCAGTCCCTGCCAAGCTACAAGGGGAGAGCACTAGACAAATGGGGTAATACAGCAGAGAAAGTATCCAAAATCAGATGCATTAAAAAAGCAGGAACGGATCAATGGCAAGATTCTAATGACAGGCTGTTGCCTTCCTAACATATCTGTGACTATGGTATGTCAATTGTCTTGCTGCTGGAGGAAACATAGTTTGATCCATTTCCAATGTGGGAAATTGGTATTCCTCCAAAGATGGTTGAATTACAATATTTGTCGGGTTCAGTCAACATTGACAATGATGATGAGAGTTAGAGTCCTCTAGAAACTGAAAGATTTCTGGGAATATTTATTGCTTTATATATTCTTATAACACAATATAACACAATATAATGTTAATAAATAAATAAATAATAATAAATTTAGGACTATTTATCAAAAATAACTGTAATCAAAATTATCATGAAAGACAAGTGACACAAAGTCACACATATTATCTTGTACTTTTCCAAAGTCATCTTTAAAAGTCTTCTCATCTTTTTTTTAGAATCTGAAGCATCGTCTGTATTACAGCAGTATTCCACAGCTATAATGGTAAAAATGTAAATGCTCAAATCCAATCAACCTTGCACAAGAAAGAGTTTTAAAAGACATATTTCCTAGGATTTCACTGAGCACAGTCTGCTTCAATTCTTATTATCAGAAAAGTGCTATAGGAAGTTTTACTGCTCATCCCAACCCTTCTAAATTCTGAATTCTGTAGCCTTAAATCTGTATGAGATCAGAGTTCCATAGTTATAAAAGTAAGGTTATTAAAGGTATAGAGGGGAAATGTGGCAATGAGTGGAATAGTGAAAAGCAAGGAGAAAATTGTTGGGATAAGATGCTTTAAATAAGCACAGATAATTAAATATGTATAGAAAAGTCTAAATCATCAAAGCTGATGAATGCAGTCAGCTGCTAAAGAAGACTCCGGAACTATATTAGAGGAATCTTATTTCATTATATCATTTTCAGGCTTTCCAACTTTTCAGATGATGTAGTCTGAAAAGATAAATTGGGACCTTTAGAGTGAAGAGAATCCAACAAATATAGAGAGGAACTGGAGTGAACGACTGTATTTGTGAATAATCTGTAAGGCATATAACATCCTCAGGTAGCCTCCCAACTGTTCCTCTTGAACTTTCCAACTGTTTACCTCTGTCTGGGGATGCAATTGGGCATGCCACACAACCTGCTCTGGTCCCCCTGAACTACTTTGCTTCTTCAAATGTGGTGCAGGATACTGTGCCATCACAAATGTTGCCTTCAATTCAATCACATGCTTAGTCACATCTATGTAGACTTGTCACTTCGTTGTAAGATGTCTTGGACCAACTTCGCCTTCCAGGCCAAAACTAGTAAAAACTAACATCAAACAATATAGTTTAAAGTGTCTGAAATGGCTGCTCTTTTTGCAATTCTAGGTGGTAGTCCAAAGAAGGTGTTTTTTTAAAAAAGTTAAGCCCCAATTCATATATGGCATTTGGTGAGATAAATTGCTATCCGATGGTTCACAAGTTCTAAATTTTCATATATTAAAAATGTGATTTGGTCTCAAAGAACACCAGGTGCTGGATGAGATATTTTAGAGCAAAAGTAGTGGCAAATCACCTCTGAGTATTCCTTACCTAAGAAAATCTTATGAAATTGATGTAGTCATTCATAATAACTCAACAGCTTGTCCAAAGGTCCATATGCACATAGCCATTAATATAAGTTATCTCAGCAAAGGCAGGTATGTTGTTACTCTATTATTATGTATACATTTAATTAACTAATTATTAATAAAGAATTATAAAATTACTCTGTCAAATAAGATGAATAATTAGGTAAATAAAATGTTGGTTGACAAAGCTATTTTTTAAATTCTTTGCATTATGGATTACTACAATGGAACTTAAAGTTTCACCAAGTACAGTATATTTCTGGGGCACATTCAACCTACTTTCGTGCATAGATAGATTACATAGGTGGAAGGAGATTCTGAATACATGAAGATATACAATCAAGGTTGCTCCTTTTCTTTCTTCTACTTGCCCTACTTCTATGCCTACAACAGTAACATGCCTCCCCTCCATGTCTATCAATGTACAAAAAAACCCCTTTTACTTCCTAAGTATCTGTGGGTCCTTCTACATATGCAGTAAAACCCGGACGTAACCGGAATAAAAGGGGGCTAAACAACATTTGGGGAAAGTGTGGGTGAAATCTGGTTAACAGTTGAAAAGCACATGTTTAAAAGATGTGCTTAAAACCTGATTCCACTCCAAAAATGTGCACCTTTGCATGACTGTATATCTCTGCAATCATGCAAAACATGTGACTTTCTTCCGAGCCGCCTGTGTGAACTGCTTCAGTGCATTTTAAAAGCCCAAAATGGTTGATCAGGCTGTCAAAGAAATTGATACACAGGTGGCTAAAGGGAAGCAGAGTTGGAAAGCTATTAAAATCTTCTGCAACCATTCCACTCTTTAGAGCTTTATAATATTAAACAGAGCTTGAATTTACAGTTGGGTGAAGACAGGGAGTGAGAAATATTTAGTTCATTTTAAGGGCTTGTTGAAATATCTTGGAGTATTTAAATTTTAATTCCATTCTCTTAGAAATCCTAACATGTTAAAATTAATGAATAAAATAACAAAAATAATATACAAATATAATATACAAATATACAAATATAAAAATAAAATTTAAAAATATTATTAACAATGACAACAAAGTATTTTTAAATACTAAATCAAGTAGTACAAGCAAACTACATTTGTAAAGCAACTATCTGCATAAGATGGCTATCAAGGAAAAAAGTGTATGTTGGGGGGGGGGGAATCACCACTTTTTAAAAAATCAGATTTATTCCTCCCTAAAGAAAAAAGAACCATACTTCCCTCTGAAAAACTCATTTGGAACTCATGTGGAATGACTATGATTTTAAATCTGATCTGAAGGCTGAGTAAATCAGATGCAACTTTTCCTAAGTCAGCAAAGTCATCTTGGTCCAAGCCTAGGTTTAGGACTCTAGATAATTTTTCCTCCATATTTTCTTTCAAAGTAGGCAACCTGGGGGTTTTGCACTTCAGAGTTATTTAAATAAGGAATACTCCACAGGGCTTGCTTATCAAAAATTTATAGCAGTGCTAGGATAGAAATACTTGTTTATAAATAAATTCAAGGGGGAAGAAGTTTCCTTTCTAAACTGAGGTGCAACATTTTTATTTTTTGCTCTTCGTTGCATAAATAAATAAATAAATAAATGGGCTAGCTCGCTCATTTAGATCTGTAGGAATAAGGAGAGTCGTGACAAATATCTCAATTAATTCTAATGTTTAATGTGGTCTTAAACAAAAAGTTAGAATAGTTACATTTCGGATTACACCTCTGATAATTCCCTTGCTAGCATTGCCACTCCAAGAATTTGCAATGCACAGTGATCCCTCTACATTTGTAGGCAGTGGCCTTACTAAGTTTGGTGTCAACCAATATAATAACTCATGGTGTCTGTTTACTTCCTCTGATTTCCCCCCTATAAATTTCTAAAGACATCCTCTCAAATCAGACCATACCACAATGTTAGCAACAGCACTAGAATCATCAAGTATCCACACCCCTGTACCTCCTGCATCCTTAGACTATCTACATGTGTGCACTCTCACACATGAACATATACAGTGTCCAGTTCTTTGTGACTGATGCTGCCCAAGGACCACTATAGGAACATCAGGAACAAAGTGTGACCAACCCACAAGAGAACATGGAAAGATCCAGAATACATGGTAAGTTTATTCAGCAGCAGGAAATGTATCTTTCAGCCCATATTTAGCTTTCCAAATTAAAGCACAGCAGACAAAAGCTTTAACATACAATGGGGAAAAAGCCTGGGATGGTTGTGGCAAATACATCAGGAAAAGAGTGATGTCATAAAGAGTAAATGTAAAGATTTTGAGTAAAAGGAAAGATGGGGGCCACAAAACAAGGAAATCCATAGAGACATTCCCCACCCAAGTTCTACAATGATGATAATACAAAAAAGTGTACAGACCATGGCCACGTACAATGGCATGCCATATCATTCATGTGTAGATCCATGATAGTTCTCTTATAGACTCTTCAGCACATGAAGACAACAGCACTCTTCAGGGACGGCAACCTTCCAAGATAAATTATGATTTGGAATAATTTTTTTCTCTTCTGCTTCACAATTTTAGCAATAAGTTGGTATACCTGCAGCTTCTTAGGGTCTTCCTTAATATAACCTCAATTGAAGACAAATCATGAAATAACGAGACCAGACACAAATATATGGCTAAAATATTGGACCATTTAATGGCCTAATTTGAATTCAAAGCTCTCCTAAGCAATCCATTAGGGAGGAGCAACTAAAACCAGGTATATTGCTGAGGATCAGATGTCAACCTTGAGACCATGTCTTTCGCTCCTTAGGCGAGTCACCAGATCTTGAGAACAAACCCAACTTACTTTGGTTGCTATTCTGGCACAATTATATTGGAAAACACCCAAAATGGGCACCAAGGTGAACAACAATTGTTACTCAATTCCCAATTTCAGCAAAGGGCCAGCCCCCACATGCAAAAAGCAATTCTCCAACAGATACAATATAAGGGATGCAACCTCCTCCTTTTTTCCTGTTTTTTAGGGGGGGGGGTCCTACCTGGCCCCTAAGGTGACCAGTCTATTGTTCATATTGAACTGCATGTGGGAGGGCAAGTCAAGCCACCAATGATTGAAAGAGGCTGCTGTAAGGAGCACGCTGCCTAAAATATGGTAGGCCATGCTTGTCATGCTGGATGAGGCTGGCTCCAACTCCGTGTGACATCCACCTGGCCTCTCTTCATGGAGGCTTCAAAAACTCCCCCACTGACTAGGACTTTTGGGCTTAGGGCTTGGAGAAGTCATCTCAGCAGATGATACAGAACTGGAGTAGAAAACAACAACAACAGCATCCATTCAGAGCACAGCAGAAAGAAAAATTCAATCTCTGGGAACTTCTACAATAAACTGTGAACTGAAAGAAGAATTATGTGAATAATATAAGCATGCACCTCTGATTTCAAGCACAAGCAAACTAAAAATAACTTGCTTGGTAAAAGAATAAACTTAGATGACCATTGGAAGAGGTCAAGTGGATAATATATTTAACTGCTAGTTCTGCCTGAGGGTTTGGAGTCAAGCTCTGTGTAAGTTTTCCTGGAGGATTGCACTATTCTGTACTAAAATGCTGTGCCCTGAGATGTTTTTTGCTCTACTAGTTATAGGCAAGACATGCAAGGGCACAAGTCCAAAACCCCAGCAGCAGACCAGTGGAAAAGGGCAGGGGTACTCAGATGGAAATAAGATAAGGCTAATTAATGAATCCTCCAGCCAAAAGGTTTAATTCGGAAGACTATCTGGTGTGATAGCTGAATGGCTTTATTGAATACAAAGTGAATTTTGCAGAAATAAATTAAAAATAGGACGATGACTGTCTGGATGTGTATGTTTAAAATTAGCCCTCAAGCATTAACAGAATAAAACAGAATTATAAAAGTACCAGACTTTCTATGTATGTGTCTTTGTCTGTGGATCTCTGTGTGCTTGAAAACACAGAGGAATTGTTGCATCATTTGCTTCAGTCCTGATCAAGCTAACTTGTAAGCCCATCATTTTCATGTGCTTAGTGTGATAACTCTGATTGTAGCATGCCAACATTGATATGTACATGTCATTCTTTGGCTATAAAATAATGACAAACTGGAGAGTAATAGGAAATCAAGCCAGCCTTGGTGTTGGAGTAGGATTTTAAGAGGTCAGTATTCAAATCCCTATTTAGCCTACTAGATGACATTGACCAATGCACTCTCTCTCATCAAAAAGGAAAATAGCAGCAAAGCTGTTCTGAATCTTGCCAAAAGATCCAATATTGAGTTGATATAAGCCAAAATTGACTTGACAATACAGAGGGGGGGGGGTGACCCATTAATAACCAACAGAAAGAAAAATGCTGATGTTCTGCCTAACCAATCCTCAGCAGGCATGGTAGTATCTGCACCTGTCTCTAGCAGCAAGGTGGGCAGTCCCAGTCCCCATCTACACGCTTATATAAACCTGTTTCTGAATCCAGTTTAACTGCTTTGAACTGGATTATATGGCAGTGTATAGATTATCGGGCTTCAGAAACTGGATTATATGGCAGCGTAGATCAAGCCTAAGATTTAACCCAAGTAGCAATTACCTTCTTAAATGAGTTAGCATGGGAAGATTGTAAGTCACGTGTTATAATAAGATATATTCTTTCTTACCTTGTGTCTGTAAGCAAAATGAAAACAGCCAAACTGTGCTGCTGTCGAATGACTGTGGAATGCTTTCCGACCAAAGGAATTTTCAGAAGTTATTCCTTACAAATTCAAAATCTTTCAGGTAATGAACCATCGAAGGTGGGGCTTTTTCTGTTTTCCATCTGTTTTACACCCAGGGCACATAAGTAAGTAAGCAGCCATTGAGAGGTTCACAAAGGTGCTGCCAATAATGAACTCTCAGTCTTTCAACATTTGCTTTGGAGTCTCATGCCATGAATCCCTTTAAATTGGGTTCCTCCTTTTTGTAACCAGAAACTTGAATCCTATGAAATGCACAAAGGGTTCTGTAATGAAAAGCAAAGTTATAGCTTTATTTATTTGATATCTTACCAGTCCAATCAGCCAAGTTCCAGACAAGCAACAGAGGGAGTCAGCACAGACCAATTAAAATCTCACAGCTCTCACTAAAACAATTGAGGTTGTGTGTGTGTGCCCGAGAGAGAGAGAGAGAGAGAGAGAGAGAGAGAGAGAGACTGTACTGCACTTTTCCTTTGTCACCAAATTGGAACTTCACCTTTACAACCTCCTTGACTTTCATTTATGTGAAATCTAATTACTCAAGCATTATGCTGATGAGCTGAATTTCACACTACATGTAAATCTGACCTAGGTGAGTGGGCCTATGTACTTGGGTTGTCAGGGGGTTCAGAAGTGCAAATAATGCAGAGAATCAGCATGTCCTGAAGCAAGGCTACACATTTATAATTTTTTACATTGCTGCAAGACTTTTAAATTATGACACATTTAGGTACATATATAGTAAGAAGAGGTTACATAGAATGTTTTACTAAAAAAACCCTTGGCTCTCATAAGGAAGAACCAATTACCTATAGAGCTGAAGAGAATCAAACTATTCATTTAATTAAAATCCATTTGCTCTCTGAAGTTGTAGAGAAAAACATAGGATGAAATTAATCTGGGGTGATCAAATGCATTTTTTCTTACAACACTCAACAATATTTAGCACTTATAATATTTGGACTCATAGATCATTCTTAAAACTTTATGTTCGAGATAAAGCTAAACACAATTGTATCCAAAATGCATTAACATACAGAGATAATTCATTGAAAGTTATTTCATTGCTTTCAGTGGGGCTTAAGTGGCACTGGTAATTTTTCAGGGCTAAGACCCTAAGAATGACAATGAAATGAAAATTAGGCACATCATTATTGCAGGCTGCTGAAAACCTTACTCATTCAGACATCTGAAGAAAATGACAATTACAATGATGTTAAATCATTTTGATATAGAACAAGACTATTGAAAATCAAGAGGGTGAGTAATAACCTACTGTTGAAACCACCTGGCTTTCCATTCTTATTGAGAGTTTTTGTATTTAAAAAATGACAATTGATCAAAGAAAATTTGTATGGACCTCATCACATGGGGAAAATTCCCAATTGTAGAACACTTTGCCCATGCAGACACCACGGAGCCCACTGGATCTCTTCACATTATGCACATCTACTTCAGGTGGGGTTCCATGCCGACTGTGTCAGCAAAATGTTCTACGAGGGGGAAATTTGAACACAGGAGACCACCAAAAAACCACCCAAGACAGCACCCATCCCCTCCCTCCAAACCCCAAGTATAGACCCTAACAATTACCTGAAAGTGGCTGCCAGGCACGGGGTCTGCTTGCAAAGATCTCCTGGAGTGCCAAAATGGTGCCTGAGAAGGGGAGGGGTGGGATGAAGAAATCTTTGCAAGCAGGCCCCATGCTTGGCAGTCACTTTCAGGTAATTGTTAGGGTCTATACTTGGGGTTTGGAGGGAGGGGATGGGTGCTGTCTTGGGCTGTTTGGAGGGAGGGGATGGGTGCTTTAGGGCATAAATTTGGAGTTTGTGGGTGACTGACTGTTATCCCAATTGGGGTTTGGGGTAGGCACTTCAACGGGGGTGGAAACTTGTTATTTTCACCCATTTTCATTTATCTGCTGTCTGGAAATGCCCTTAGTTATGCTGATTTCTTAGGAGAGTTCAGGTTTCATTTGCTCTAGAGACCATTTATTTGTCTTTTTAGCAGTCCATGATAAACAAATCCATTTCAAACAAGTTGATTTTCATCCTATCAGCTTTCACAACTGCACATAAAGTAAAGGTAAAGGTTTCCCCTGACATTAAATCTAGTCCTGTCTGATATGTGTTAGGACAGATAAGCTGGACCAGAACCGTTTAGGGCTTTAAAGGCTAAAGTCAGCACTTTGTCAGAGGAGTTGTGCGCTCCCTGAGTGACGCTCCTGTTATCAACCTGGCTGCTGCCCGTTGGACCAATTGTACTGTAGCTTCCCAACAGTATTCAAAGGCAGCCCCACGTAGAGTGCGTTGCAGTAATCTACAGGATGTAACCAGAGCACGGACTACCGTGGCCAAGTCAGACTTCCCAAAGTATGGGCATAGCTGGAGCACATGTTTTAACTGTGTGAATACTACCCTTGTCACTGCCGAAACCTAGGGCTTCAGGCTCAGCGATGAATTCAGGATCACACCCAGACTGCGAACCTGCGACTTCAGGAGGAGTGCAACTGCATCCAACACAGGCTGTAACCCTATGCCCTGTTCGGCCTTGCAACTGATCAGGAGTCCCTCTGTCTTATCTGGATTCAATTTCAATTTGTTCACCCTCATCCAGTCCGATACAGTGGCCAAGCACCGGTTCAGGACCTGAACAGCCTCCTTAGTAGAAGGTGGGAAGGAGTGACAGAGTTGGACATCATCTGCATACAGGTGACACTGCACCTCGAAACTCCAGATGACCTCCCCCAGTGGCTTCATGTAGACGTTAAATAACATGGGAGACAGAATTTAACCTTGAGGAACCTTGCAAGACAATGTCTGAGGGGTTGAACAGGTGTCTCCCAACAACACCATCTGAGATCGACCCTCCAGGAAGGACCAGAGCCACTGCAGAACAGTACCTCCAATGCCCATTTCCTCAAGGCATCCCAGAAGGATACCATGGTCAACGGTATCGAAGGCTGCTGAGAGGTCCAGCAGAACCTACAGGGACACACTCCCACTGTCCAGCTCCCGGCGTAGATATCCACGAAGGCAACCAAGGCTGTCTCGGCACCATACCCCAGCCTAAAACCAGACTGTGCTGGATCCAGATAATCCATGTCTTCCAAGAATACCTAGAGTTGTGAGGCCACCACACATTCTAGGACTTTGCCCAAGAAGGGGAGATTGGAAACAGGCTGATAGTTGATGAATTGAGTGGGGTCCAGTGATGGTTTATTCAACAGTGGTTTTATAACAGCTTGTTTTAAGCTGGCTGGAATTTTGCCTTTCCTAAGGGAGGCATTGACCACCACCTTTACCCACTCGGCCAATCCCCCTCTGGCTTCCTTTACAAGCCAGGATGGGCAGGGGTCTAGGATGCATGTGGTCGCTCTTATCCCTCTGAGTATCTTGTCCACATCCTCGGGTTTCACCAATTGAAATGAATCCATCAAAACTGGACAAGCAGGTGCTCCAGCTACATCCACAGAGACTGCCGTTAACACGGTATCCAGACCTGGATGGATCAAAGTGACTTTGTCTGCGAGGAACCGAGCAAATACTTCACAGTGGGCTGCCGAATTGTCAGGGCTAAACAATATAAAGGGGGCAGCACTGTCTGATACAAGCAAAAAACTACTAAGGCAGTATATAATCAAAATAGCTTTAAATATCTCTCAAAAAACTCAGTGTGAGAAAAGCAGTGAAACATATACATGAAACATGAAAATTCATTGATATCATAATCATTCAGTTATACATACAGCAAAATGCAAATAAACAATGAAGTATACAGTTCAACAAGCCACAACAAGCATAAGTAAATACAATACCATGTGGTCATAGAAGGGCTGTAAGAATGCTGCGAGGTGTGTCTCTTATAAATAAACACTAATATAGTGAGAGACAAAACCTCTCTGTAGGAGGAATGTGCCCTGGGGCAGTTAAGCCCCAAAAGGGACCCGTAAATCGGGTGGCGAAAGTGGATAACGTCAAATTGGGTCTGGCCAGGCCGGAGAGCGTCTTCCTGGTTGGAGACGTCGGCCCCGCCTTCGCTGTGTTCGCAAGGGATGGCGGGAGTGGTAGTCCACACTATGGCAACAGCGTGGCTCGAGAATAGCGAGCGGCGCGGAGAGAAGAACTCAGACCCCACCACCAAGTGTCACTGGGGACGAGAGGTGTGGGGACGAAGCCTGACGGCGAAGAGCCCTGTATACAGCCAGCGGCGAGCCGTTTCGTCCTTTAAAGCAATAGGACATCCTCAGAGGCAGCGGTTTAGCCAAACGTGACGTCCTCACCAGTATTAAATCATCAGGAGTCTCTTCAAATGTGTGGAGGACGGGCCATCCCTTCCAGTGGAAATGGCCTCCCTCAGTGGATAGTAAATTTACACTCTGAGGAATCCCAAGGGTTAAACGACCAGCTGGCCATCAGTGAACTGTTAATCTAAGATCACCTGGTCTCCCTCTATTTAACTGTGGTTCCCCTCTGGTATTGTGCTTTTGAGCCCGATATCCGCTGATATCGACAGCATTATGCGGTGCCTCTGCTCCCATATGTGATGGTATGTACCTCCTATCTCCTTCTTAGATGTTTTTGTATATCTGTATCTGTATCTGTATACCTTTATAAAACGGAATGTTTGTATGTGTGTATGCGGAGGGCGGGAGGGCAGAAGGGCGGAAGCAGCCACTTTCACTGGCCTGGGCGGATATGTGGCAGCCACGTCCACAGGCCAGGGGCGGATATGTGGCAGCCACTTTCACAGGCCAGGGCGGATATGTGGCAGCCACTTTCACAGGCCAGGGTGGATATGTGGCAGCCACTTTCACAGGCCAGGGTGGATATGTGGCAGCCACTTTCACAGGCCAGGGCGGATATGTGGCAGCCACTTTCACAGGCCAGGGAGGATATGTGGCAGCCACTTTCACAGGCCAGGGTGGATATGTGGCAGCCACTTTCACAGGCCAGGGTGGATATGTGGCAGCCACTTTCACAGGCCAGGGTGGATATGTGGCAGCCACTTTCACAGGCCAGGTGGATATGTGGCAGCCACTTTCACAGGCCAGGGTGGATATGTGGCAGCCACTTTCACAGGCCAGGGTGGATATGTGGCAGCCACTTTCACAGGCCAGGGCGGATATGTGGCAGCCACTTTCACAGGCCAGGGCGGATATGTGGCAGCCACTTTCACAGGCCAGGGTGGATATGTGGCAGCCACTTTCACAGGCCAGGGCGGATATGTGGCAGCCACTTTCACAGGCCACAGCAAACAGCGTGGGTGATGGACCTGCACCAAACTTGGTACACATAACCCCCCTAACCCCCTTTACGTCCTGGCGCGGGTCGGGGGACATGACCCACGGATTATGGGATTTGTAGTACTTTCCAACACTTTGGTTCCCACAGACCACTGAGGCCACCAAAAGGACCAATACAGAACACACTCGGCACACAGCCCCCATGACCCACTCTACGTCCTGGTGCAGTTCGGAGGAGGGTGGACCATGGATGATGGGACTTGAAGTACCTCTACTCACTTCCCAAGTCCGCTGCAACCCTCATCCAATCACTGATCGAGACCAAACTTGGCACACATAACCCCCATGACTGCCTTCACGTCCTGGTGAGGTTTGGGGGAGGACTGACAATGGATGATGGGATTTGTAGTACTTTTACACCCCTCTGTTCCCACAGACCACTGTGGCCCCCAACAAACACTGATAAAGACCACACTTGGCACACAGAGCCCCAGTGACCCAGTCCACATCCTACTGAAGTTTGGAGGCGGACAGAACATGGATGATGTGTCTTGCAGTACCTTCCCTCACTTTCCAAGACTGCTACAAACCTAATCCTATGATTGATCAACACCAAACTTGCCACACAGAGCCCTCATGACCCACTCTACATTCTGGTGCAGTTTGGAGGAGGGTGGACCATGGATGATGGGACTTGAAGTACCTCTACTCACTTCCCAAGTCTGCTGCGACCCTCATCCAATTATCGATTGAGACCAAACTTGGCACACAGAACCCCCATGACTGCCTTCACGTCCTGGTGAGGTTCGGGGGAGGACTGACAATGGATGATGGAATTTGTAGTATTTTCACACCCCTCTATTCCCACAGACCACTGTGGCCCCCAAAAAACACCGAGAAAGTCCACACTTGGCACACAGAGCCCCAGTGACCCAGTCCACATCCTACTGAAGTTTGGAGGGGGACAGAACATGGATGATGGGTCTTGCAGTACCTTCCCTCACTTCCCAATCCTGCTACAAACCTAATCCAATGACTGATCAACACCAAATCTGGCACACAGACCCACTCTACAGCCTGGTGCAGTTTACTGTGAGAGGGACTACGGATGATGGGACTTGAAGTACCTTCACTCACTTCCGAAAAAGAATGCATCCCTCATCCATTCACCAATACAGACCAAATTTAGCACACAGAGCCCCCCATGACCCAATCTACATCCTACTGCACTTTGGGGGGGGACAGAGATGATGGGACTTGCACTACCTTCAGTAATTTCATGATACCACTGCAACTCCCAATAATGATGGATCGAGACCAAACTTGGCACACAGAGCCCCCATGACCCACTCTACATCCTGCTGTGCTTCACAAATAACCTGGGCAGGGCCGGGTCCCCAAGCTAGTATTAGATATATTTCCCTGTTTTACCTTTGCTGTTATTACTGCTATTCACTGTATTGCATTGATGTTACATTGTCTGTATTTGTTAATGCTATAGTGTTACTCCTGCTGTTGGACGCCCTCCAGAATCCCCGTATTGACTATGCCCACGGTCCTGAAGAAGCCCCTTTCGGGGAGAAACTAAGGCGCAGAATATAACTATTCGTTGACCGCTTTGCAAGCCTCCCAGTGATTGCTAATATTGTGCATTCTATGATTGTTTTGTAGCACTTTAATAATGCTAATACCCTGATTTGTATCGCGCCTGGGAGGGTTTCTGGGTTCTGTGTCCGCTTTTGATGACGGAGGAGCTTTTCCTTCCAGCTGCGGCGTCTCAGCTCACTCCTGTGTGAGTTTACAGCTCGTATATGCTGTTTATGTTGTTTATATTCATTATATAGCAGATAGGGCATTGTCCCTTTAAAAAATATGTGATTATGTTGAGAATGTACTTACAATTTTGATCTTTGACACTCTGGACCATTGAGTCCTTTTGAATGCTATAATATATCTGTGTTATTCATTATATTGTGGTGTTTGCGTTTACCTATCCTGTTGTTTGTAATACAGCACCCATTCATTTGCGATACTTCTGAGATTTGTATCACCTTGTTTTGATTTGGTGGCTTGGAGTAAACTATCACAGTGTTATTTTATTTCTTCATTTAGTTGTACCAGTCTGATCATTCATGTCAATTTCTGTACAAATGAATTTGTCTTTGACATATAATGCTATTCCCTCTTTCTTCCCCCATTTATTATTTTTTAATGAATTACATCTGTCAATTGTTATATTCTAATCATGGCAGTCATACCACCAAGTCTCTGTTATACTTACAAAATTATATTTACCTTCCTGTACTAGGATTTCAAGCTCATCTTGTTTGCTTCCCAAACTAGGTAGGCTGTTCAGACATCTAAAGCATTGTTTGTTTTTATCTTTCATTCTACTGCAAATGTTACATTAGTTCCCATTCTCTCCACAGTTTATTTTTAACATTCACTTATGTTTTGAGCTTGCTTTGGGGCATAAATTAATGCTATCATCTCCAATCCTAGGAGGTTTTTGTTTCACGATGCATTCCGGAGAGACAGTAAATGCTTTAAAGTCAGTTTACTTGTGATGCCAAAAGGAGCAAGAAAAAAAGATGAGATGAAAGAGAGAGAGAGAGAGAGAGAGAGAGAGAGAGAGAGAGAGAGAGAAAGCTACACCATAAGAACATAAGAACATAAGAAGAGCCATGCTGAATCGGGCCACAGCCCATCTAGTCCAGCATTCTGGGTCACACAGTGGCCCACTACATTCTACTGCCCTGTTCATTAGTACCCCATTCTCTCCAGTTTATTTTTAACATTCACTTATGTTTTGAGCTTGCTTTGGGGCATAAATTGTGCTATCATCTCCAATCCTAGGTTTTGTTTTACCATGCATTCCGGAGAGACAGTAAATGCTTTAAAGTCAGTTTACTTGTGATGCCCTGAGGATGCAAGAAAAGATTTGCTGAAAGATGAAAGAGTGAAAGAGAGAGAGAGATCTTCATTGAGAGAGTCCAGAAAACCCCAAGATCACCATGACACTGGATATATGTCTAGGCAGTTCAAGTGGTAAACTATACTATTTATTTCAGTTAACCAGGGTGAGGCTGACAACTGCTACCCAGAGGACATTTTCTTCAGCTGCCCCAAGACTGTGAAATGAACTGCCAGGAGAGATTCAATAGCTGCATACACTGTCTAAGTTTAAAAACAGCACTAGAAAGCAGTGTCTTCCAGCTGGATTATCCAGAAAACTTTTAAATTATGAATTTTGAAGACTCTATGGATTATTTTAAATACATATGTATTTGTTTTATATGCCTTTTTGAATTATGTCATGTGGCTAATTTGTTGTTGTTCCCTGCCTTGAGACACAGGTAAGAAATAAATGGTTCTGTTGTTGTTACATTAAAAAGCTAAAGGTTTCCCTTGACATTAAGTCTAGTCGTGTTTGACTCTGGGAGGTGGTGCTCATCTCAATTTCTAAACTGAATAGCCAGCATTGTCCGTAGATGCCTCCTAGGTCATGTGGCTGGAATGACTGCATGAAGCACTGTTACCATCCCACTGAAGTGGTATCTATTAATCTACTCACTCTTGCATGTTTTCGAACTGCTGGGTTGGCAGAAGCTGTGGTTAACAATGGGAGCTCACCCCGTCCATGAATTCGAACCACCGACCTTCCAATCAGCAAGTTCTGCAGCTTAGCAGTTTAACCCACTGAACCACCATTATTCTTTCAACTCTTTTAATATGTTGCTTCCATATTATAAGAGTCCAATGGGACTAGTGTTTTTAGAGGTGCATGTACAAATCTTATCTTGCTGTATGTGTAAATCTACCACATCTTAATTATTGCTGCTCATTCTTCTTACTAATGTTGTCTTTTATCATATTTGATATTGGGGTCTTCCACACAAAAATTAGTAGCATTCAGTATTAAATTACTGAATTACACATTACAGTTGATTATTGAATCAGCTTTCTTTCTCTTGTTTTGCGTCTTTTTGTATGTGTATTTTTAGAACTGACATAGCAGCAAAAACTGAAAAGGGTGTTGCTGCTATATGGAAATAAAGGGAAATATGATTTGTATTATGTCTTTGACGTATTATTGAAAAATTGCACAAACTTTCACTGTATTTACATTAATAGTAGACAATCTTGAATAAAAAATGACCAAAACCAACAATCTAAAGAACAATATGAAGAGAGCCAATTAAATAAATTGGTGACCTATAAATCTATCAAAAGGAATAATAGGGTGCATTTACTCAGTAGAATGAATAGAATTTTAGACCACTTTAGCTGCCATGCCTCAATGGTATGGAATCCTGGGATTTGTAGTTCGGTGAGGCTTTTTCATTTTTGTAGATTTACTGTTTGCTGAGGCACCTACACTCTTTGTCAGAGAAGGCTAAAGGGATTGGGAGGCTGGTGAAGGAGGACTGGAGAAATGACCCCATCACATTGAGTTCCTTGATGCAGGGAGGGGGGCATAGGGCAGTGGGGCAAATCGTGGGGCACCACCTGCTTGACAATCACCCACGTTGTCCCAGTGATTCCTAACCTAAACATGAGAAGTCTCCCATGTTTAGGTTTCTCTGTCCTATTGCGCCTCATTTTATAGTGTAGGAACTTTCCTTGTTCTTTCCATGTTCTTTCCATGTTATGTCTGCCTCAAGGACCAAGGATTCTGCGAAAGAAGTAATGCCCAGGAGAATACCTCCTTGGTTAACACAGGCATAACAATATTCTTCCTCTCTCCTCATATTCTGCTGTGCTGTTTTACACAATATATCTATAGTAGCACATGAGACTCTTCATCCTATGTCATCTAATGCTTATCTCCTATCCGTTTTTGAAGAAAAACTTTAGAAAACATTCAATGTCAAGGTAGCCAGGGAACAACCCAGTTGTCACCCAGTTTATAGATGTTTCTTTCACTTTTCTGTGCTAGGACAAGGGTTGTGGACAACCTCTTCTTTTAGTTCCTTTAAAATGTTCTTATGTCCCTGAACTACTACTTCTAGCCTCATTTCTTACATTATTCTCAGACAGTCTCCTTTGCAATGTGGTGCAGTATCTGTAAAATACAGTCCCTGAAAAATTCATTTTCCTTTTCTCTCCAGGTATCAAAATCTAGTTAAGTAGTCTATTATGAGAGGTTTGCTCTTGTGGTAAGTTTCATGGCTTTCATGACTCTGAAGGGGGAAATTTGCAGTGTGGTGAATGGGGAATTAGATGAGCAGCTCCTATTATTGTTAATGGGAATCGTGGCATGGTATCCCACATACTCTGCACTGAAAATCAATTCTTTGATGTCTAGGTCATGCTTCAAGGCATGACTAGGCTCTAAAATGTTATAATTGACAGGAGAAATGGAAAAGAGGAGATTGATGATTTCTTAAATTCTAGATCCTGTGCTTTTGATTGACTTCCTAAGCATATTAAAGCTGCCAAAAGGAGAGGCAGTTGGACGAAGGAAGAGTATATTCTTACAGCAGTCTAGAAAATATTGACTTATGTGAGTAACTATGTTCTCCTACCTCCAAGACTTTGCATCAAATACTTCCACATAATTTAAACAAATAGTTTATTCCCCACCTCAATTTTTCTTGGGATATTGAAAAATAGTTAGTAAAAACATCCTTTATGGATAAGAAAGTTACCACTTACATGATAAACACTTAAGAGATAGTACTGCATCTCTCAAGCAAAGTAATGAAATTGTCAGGGCGGATGCTTAGTTTGAGTATCCTTGTTATTTTGAGTTTCCTTTGTGGAGAGAAAAAGTGGAGTATAATATTCATCATCATCATCATCTTGCTTCTGTTGCTTGTTCCTTACTACTTTATAAACTGACATGGATGCAATCATACATTAGATAACATCTTAATGTATCTAAAAGGGCTTGAAGTCTTGAATGTAGGGTTGCCATATGTCCCTTATTCTAACGGACGTCCCTTATTTTGGCCCTAAAATTTGTGTCCCTCTTTTTGAGACCCTTTCCCTTATTTTTGACTAGCAGGACAGGACTGGGCGGGGTTGACCAGAGGAAGGTGTGCACTGCGGTTTCCACAGCAATGCCTGCCCAGGGATTCCAACTCGCAGGGCAGCCTGCATCTCCGTTGGAAGGAAGAGGCGATACAGGACTTTTTCAAAGTACAGTAGACTAATTAACCATTACCCAAGGGGAATGTTGGATCATGTTGAATAAAGATAGTTTCTGGTTGCTTGAGATTTACTCTTAAAATAGGCCTAGCTGTGCATCCCAATACTATACAACACTGTGTATCCCATACTACACTATACCATTAACTATTGACATAATAATCATCAAGATGTACTGTGTGCCGTCGCCCCAGGCCTCTAAAGCCTGTAGAAAGGCGTAGACGTGTACCTCTCTATTCCTGGGGGATTACGAATGCCTTCCTATGGCTGCTTTGGGGGTCTTCACGGAATACTCTGAGGCTTGCTCTTTGTGTTAACTGATTTTATTGGTTAAGGGAGTTGCATTAGTCCAAGCAAGCACAAACAGTCTCTCAAATACAAGTAGGGATTTTTAGGCCCCAAAATAAAGTGAACAATTCTTACTCTTTTCCAGCAAAGATTAAGAGATGGAGTCTCCCAAAAGTAGTTCTTCCCTCTGGCAATGAAGTCAGGGGACATTCAAAGCCACCAACGACCGGCCTGCTGGATGTCCAAGCCATCCACTACCTGGCACGGTCGCTGGGTAGAAGGCGTCCAGGTCTCCTTTCAGCGTCACTTAGCCATCCGATGTGCTAAATATGCCGTTTGAGTTCTGGCTTGCTTTCGTTTTAGGAGGTAGCCTGTCCAAGGGATTGCCTGGTGGACCTCTCTAAAACACGTCTATATTCTTTTACTCTCAGGAAGCCTCTGGAAAACTGTACAAAATGGAGGCTGCAGCCTAGGAAAAAGGGCGGGACCAACTCAAGCAGGGACTAGCCAATCAATGCAAACATTAGCTTAGCTGTGCCTTTAGGCTGCATGCAAGCTTGCAACCACTAGGGCAACAGAAAGCCATACAAAGACGGCACATACTGTCTTATAAAATTTATTTTATTTTAATGTTTAGACAGTGCACTTTTAAAGTCAGCAAAGTCAAGTACTAAATACAGATGGAGAAAATAAGGTAGTTCTGATAATGTTTTTTCTGTATGACAAAGCATGCAGAAACATACCATGTACTGTTGAGAGGGTATAAGTCAGTTTCTTTTGTGAGTTTCAATCATTATCTTATTCTGTTAATAAAACTATTTCTACCTAATGTTTGAGTTTCAAGCTTTTAATGAAGTGTCCCTTATTTTTGTGAAAAGTCCCGTAAATGACCCTTATTTCTTATATCAAAATGTGGCAACCCTACTTGAATGTCAAGTCATGTAAATACTTTCACTTTGAGCTGAGCCCACCTCCCAATGAAGTCAAAGACATGCCATAGTTTCTTAGTAATAATGGTGCAAAAAATATAAAATTATTTATTTTCAAACAAACAACATGCGCGTGCACACACACACACACACAAATATATGAATAAGGTGAGTGCTTTAGGCATTTTCTATTGCAATGATAAAAACTGAAAAGGCAATGAGGAGAAAGGAAACTATGATTATTCAAACAATTGTAGAGGAAAATGTGGAGTTTTGGGGAAAATGGAGATACACACACATCACATGTCACACCCAACGTCATAAGCAAGACACCAAAATGGATCACAATTGACTGCCTTGGTTGTCCTCTCCTCCAAAAAAGATAGGAGAGCATTTGGACAGAAATTAAAAAAGGAAGAAACAGTTAAAAGCACCAAAAATTGTATCCAATGGTATGGCACCATATGACACACATTTTTGGCTGGATGAAACCTCAGTGAGAAGAATGAAGCTCCTGACAATTCTCAATAGAGCTAAATCTGAAGTATATTATTAAAATATAATGAATGAGCATCTTGATCAATTTTTTCAGAAATGAGAAATCTGTAGTCATTAAGACTAGATATTCACCAAGATTATGAATAACCATTATTCACATGTTTGTAGGCAAAATTGCTATAGGTTTTTAAATAACATGTTCAGTGATTACTTAGATGCCCACTGATTTTTGTATTCCATTTTTATTATATTCATCAATTGTTTCCCTAGTCTATTATGCCTGAAATTTATGCCAGTATTGTTTGCTCTTGACATGCTGTGGACTACACATGATTTATTTGGAATTGCAATATGACATAGAATATTTCAAACTTTGAAATCTTCTCTAGTTGTCTTTTTAATTCATCTACCTACTCAGCCAGTACAATGCTTTAATTATTTGATTAATGCAATTGAGACAGTGGAGCAGAAAGTTGTGTTTAATCAAAAAATCACCTTGGACTTTGTCTTGCAAAATTGTTCTGCTTATGCTGCATTCTAGACATTAGATCATGTCCAGCTATTAAACTGAAAAAGGTATCCAAGTAAGCCAGGAAATTGACCATCAGATGATGGATTCCAACTTTTGCTTTCCTACCGATTTGTTGTTATCTCTGAGCAACCAAATTTTAAAGATTTTCAGTATCATCACTGGCAGAAGAATATCACAGCATTTAATTTATTCATTTACTCTATTTATACCCTGCCTTTCTGAACCCTGAAGGGGATTCAAGGTGGCATACATATAAGCAATTATTCAATACTTTAAAGAAACATACAATTCCAATGGACATTTAAATAATTATAATTAAAAGCAATACATACTAAACATTTTAAAACATTACATTCAGCATTAAAAATCATGCCATCCATAATCATAGGGCAGGGCCATTCTAATAGTTATTGCACATATTCCATATCTCTTATTGCACTGCAACTATTCTCCAAAGGCTTGACCCCCAAAGCAACATTTTCACTTTCCTTGAGAAGGCCAGGAGGGAGGGGGCTGATCTAATGTCACTGGGGAAGGAGTTCCACAGCTGAAGGAGTTCCACACTGAGAAGGCACTGTCTCTCATCCCCACCAGTCACACATGTGACTTGAGTCTTCAGGGGAGTGTAACCCCGTCTAACACAGGTTGCCACCTATACCCTTATCTGCCTTACATTTGTCCAGGAGGACATCTGTCTTGTCTGGATTCAGTTTCAATTTGTTCATCTTCATCCAGTCCATTACAGCTGCTAGACACTGATTCAGGGTTCTTGGCTTTCAGTGGAAATAAGTAATTGAGTTGGGTGCCATCTGCATACAGATGGCACTGAACTCAAAAACTCTGGATGATCTCACCCAGTGGCTTCATGTAGATGTTAAACAACATAAGTGAAACTACATAATCCTGCAGGACTGTTACTACTTCTTTAAACTGTTAATGATTCCAAATTACTTTAATTCACATCACTGTATTCAAGAAATAATAAGAATTATTGTTTGAGAAGGTACTAATATTTTCTGCTAGTGCTCATTTCTCTGAATTACAGCTTTCAAGATAATGAGTTCTGTCTTTAATTTTCAATTGCTATCTTCCCAAGGTACCTTGATACCTTCTTAGCTCATCAGATGGCTAAATATACCAATATTCCTTAGAATGGAGGCATGACAAAGTGATGTGTAAATGATATAATTAAATCAGAGGGTCCAAGCCTACTAATAGTGTAAACTGTCATCCCTTGGACTCGATAGAATTTAAGAAAGACAAAACTGGGTAATATGGAAATTGGTAATGTCTCTACTTTAGTTTGTTACTTAATCTCCCTCCACTGTTGCTTCCCAGTCACCCTTTCAAGTATCTCACTTTCCTATCAGAGATAAGTAATTTTCATTCTTTCTTTTCATGTCTGCACTTGGTGGCAGCACATACATACTTATATACATACTCGTACATATTTATAATTGGCTCATCAGAGAACTGGGGGTGTCCAAATCCATGTTGTTGCAACAGAGACGAAAGACCAAACTCTGGTCCTTTAATGCCTAACCAAGAACCACTTGCAAGCATTTGTACCAAATTTAAAGTTACAGTCAAATTTTAATTACGCTAATTATCTCATTTAAAAAGCAAAATAATTTGTAGGTGCAGAACTTCTTAGTATGCATATCAAATTTCACATGTGCAGGTTTCATGGCTTTAGGACTAGACAGAGACTCGGAAGTAAACTCTTCCATTACACTAAGTAACATGATTTTTGTTACAGAGTTATAAATGTCATTTCCTAATTGATTCTATCATGAGAACATTAAAAAAGTTTTATTACATTGAAAACTTGGTTTTTGTGGGACATCCTGCAGCACATTTGGCTACAGTTTTTCAATGAATATCTCATTGAGTCTCAAGTAATTCAACATAATTTGTGGCAGCCACAAAAACAAAGTTTCTGGATTAAAACAACTACTTTCAAAGTAAGTACCACACAATCAAGCAGGAATAACACTTTCAAAACAGGAATATATTTTCAAATTTTGTTACATAGTGTTATTGAGGACTTGGTATTTTTTGAGTTTTACAAACACATCACAATGATTCCTTACCTATTCCTATTAATTCCATTCCGTTTCAATAGGATGTTGTTCCCCTGTTGATTCAAAAACAGATGAGTGATGGTTCCAGCCTTCCTATTAATGTTATCCGGTGTGAAAGGCAAAAGCAGGACCCTTGTCACAATGCCTGCTCATGCCAGAGATTATTCACACATGGGGTGGGGTGGGATCATCAACCAATTGCTTCCTTACCATCAAGGCAACAGACCCCCTTTTATCACAATGGCTGCTTCCTGATATATTGAGGCCTAATGCTAATTTTTCTGTTCATATTCAAAAATAAAAATCCTTCCCCCTGGCCTTGTTGAATCTTTCAGTTCTCCCCTTTATGAAAACAAAGCAAAATACTCTTTAGGTTCAACACAAAAAACCAAACTGTACTCTGCCCCCTCTAAACAATTGTTTCTGTGTGCTGAAAAACTGAAAATTGAGTTTGAATCTTTCACAAGTAAATGAAGGTCTAGAACAACATTCCTCAACCTAGAACTTCCTAGTGGCCATTTTGTTTGGGCATAATGAGAAATAATCCAATACGTCTGGAGGGCACTAAATATGGGGAACAGTGTTGCATAGTGACAGGTTATGACAGGCCCCTAATTAGTGGAAAAGATGGAACCACAACACTTCCTCCATTAATGCTGTGCCTGCTGAAGCCCTCATCATTGATGGAATGTCAGAAGTTTCTTCTATATGCAAGGTGTTTTTGTGTGCCTTGAGTACAGCTAGTGGTAGAGAAGCAGTAGACTTAACATCTTGGAAGATGCTTCCGAATCTACAATGCTTACTCACCCACAGTGGTTACTCACAGACATGTTGATTCTGGCGTGCTATATAGTCTACTGCTTGAGATTCTGGGGTGATATATAGTCTACTGCTTGTGTGTGTGTGTGTGTGTGTGTGTGTGTGTGTGTGTGTGTGAGAGAGAGAGAGAGAGAGAGAGAGAGAGAGAGACAGAGAGAGACAGAGAGAGAGAGAGAGAGAGAGAGAGACACAGAGAGAGACACAGAGAGAGAGATGGTTGTTTGGCCACCTATCCAAATATAGACAATTCTTCTATTCTAGCAGCAGAAAATCTGAACACACAGAAGCAAATGTTTGGAGAGAAGGCAGTGATCTCTGAAGTTTCTAAGGAAGGAAAATCACAACTGAAACCATTAATTTAAAGAGGATTTGCAGCCTTTTTGGCATCCCTTGCTTGCCAAACTGATTTTGATAGGCTTTTGAACATTACAGAATTCAAATGAAAAAGTATTGGATGAGTTTTCTTAACATCTGTTCGTATACACAAAACTTCTGTTCGTATGCACAAATTATATATGACTTACTAATTAAAAACAAAATTATTTAGAGCCTACAGAGCTGATACTGCGGCCTTTAACTGTGTTAACAAAAGTTGTGGATTGCTGCCTGGGATCACCTCCTCTTTCTCTCCCCTCTGCCTCCAGAACAAACTATGATTTTCGGCTCATGTAAATAGTAAGGCTCCTTCTGAAATTGAACTGTTTTCAAGTGTTTACAGGGCCAACCCATAGTCCCAGGCTCAGAAGATCAGTTTCCTGGACATCTCTGACACTGAAGGAGATAGGTTGTTGGAATTGCCAGTGTTGAAGTTGGAGACTAGCAGCTCCCAGCAGACCTCCTAGCCCACCTTAGTTATTGCAGGAGAGAATTCTTCAGCAGGAGCTACCACTTCCCAGCAGGAGGAGCAAGCAGAAGCCAGTAAACCAGGGAATGCTGGTGATGGGTTAACCACTCTGTCCCTTTTACAGTTCAGATATGAACGTGCTGCAAACCACATTTCTATCCAACTAGCATAGAAAATGACTCTTCACAAGAAATATCTGAGAACATAGAAGAAAAGGTTGTCAAGTTTTCAGTCTTGTTGCAGGAAATAATGTCTTGCTTTGTGGTGAAACTCTGGACTTATGGATTATTGGTCTTGAACCTGAACTGTATTTATTTATTTATTTATTTATTTATTTATTTAAAACATTTATATTCTGCCCTTCTCACCACGAAGGGGTCTCAGGGCAGAGCACAGCATATATACGGCAAACATTCAATGCCGGGACAAGAATTCATATACGCATGCATAAACATTAAAAACATTAATCTCAATAATAAAATACACAATTTTAAACTGTCTTGGTTATCTGCATCAAATCTAATTGGCCTGGTAATCTTCTCATTGCTGCTCTGTTGCCCTGTCCCAAAAGCTTGGTCCCACAGCCAAGTTTTTACCATTACCTTTACTCCTGTGTTTTGGATTTTGCCTTCAACCTTGTACTCTTCTATCTTTGAACATCTGGTTTTCTAGTCTCTGGAATTAGAATTACTTTTCCTCCATAGATTCTGGAACTCTTTTGGTGTGGCCATGGTAATTTGGACTTTAACTCAGAATTTGTATCACTCCCAACATATGGTGAGCTGGCTATGTGGTATTATCGGACTTTTGTTTGAATATTTGTTATTTGTTTAATTTGTTTAATATGTTATATGTTTAACTGGAACGTGGCAAGACACGGCAATCAGGAACCTTATTTACTAAAGCATATTTTAAACTCCTTTGTTAATTGGGGAATCTAGTATGTTAGATACAATCATGAAAGTAGTACCAAATTAATATCATATCAATTTGATTAACTAGTTGATTCCAAGCTCTAGATCAAACAACCATTTTCTATAATAAATACAATACACAGTTTAACATATATGAAAATGTATTTGCTTATTTCTTAATTAGAGGAACTCCTATTTTAATTTTTTTAATAGAAAAAAAATAAAAGGGTTGTCAAGTATTTAACTAGCCAGTAAATGTGCAAACTATACAGGAATTACTCTGGCTATAAAACAATATTGGGTTGCTGCTAAATATCAGCAAATTTATTAATAATCTCTGCACAATTAATGTAAGATGGAGCCAAAAAAGAGGAAAATAAATCTTAGAGATCAACCTAAATTTCCAAGAGAATGAGCTCAAACAATTTGATGTTCTTAGTACATTTTTTCACAAGCACATTTATAACTTAAGAGTTTGCAATGATGAAGTCTTAAAAGACCACACTCACTATGAAGTCACTCCTGTTTATCTTCATGACATCCAGTGACTTTTGCTTCTTATCACAAGGTAAACTGGATTAATCTGGTTTAGTCTCACGTGAAGGAAAGTTGGAGGATGCTCCAAATTTTCCTCAAAATTTAGGAGGAATTCTGTAGTTTGGCCACAATGGCCTTCACAACAACCACCCCACACAGAACTGGTTGTGATGGTTGCTCAGCACCTGTAGTGGAACAATGAAATGATCTGGGAAAGGGGGAAGTGATTCCTCTCTCCTCCATTTTGCATCATTTCATCACTCTGAGTAGCATCCCTACAGATCCCAAGAAACTACCAGCAGCAGTTTCATGCTTGCTGGTTGCCACAAAAACCAGGTTGACAGTGGGAGGTAAGGGTGGCAGTCCAAAATTAGGGGGAAAGAGAAAGTTAGCATATTTTTGGTAAAAGTACTAAGTCTTCTATAACTTTGTTCTGCCTTCTATATACCATCCAACATTTCACAGATGAAAAGTAGGACACATGTGTCTAAACAACTTACCATGTAATAAAAATAATTTTCCTTTGCCTGAACCTAGAGAAAAGGCCAAAATTCTACACCATCCTCTTCTCTATCTATGCATCAAACTTCTTTTGTGCTTTTTCGCCAATGCAAGAAAGTGAGGGACAAAATGTGAATGTGGGAGAGAAACGGGGACATATCTTATCATCATCCCCCTGGAGAAATCTGTTATAGACACACATTATGCATTACTAATTTCAATTTCCATATGTGTAACTTTTAAAATATATATAATAATTTTAAAATGAAAAATACACAAGGATTTTACTTTTTTGTTTTCTCCTTCGGGGGTTTCAGTTTTTTTCAGATTAGAGCAAAATGTGTAAGATAACCGTAGCTTTGTTGTTAGATGAAATATTAATCAACCTATTAAATTTCAATTTCCAGGTTTTTTTCCATTCTAACATCAGTATCTGGATCAGAAGAGTTTGGGGAAATCTCTGTTTCTTCTACTTGCCTTTTCTTCTGCTTGAGTCTTAAAGAGATTGCTAACAAACAGGCCAGTGCAAAAGCAGATAGCTCCTTATGGATTTCCATGGAATATAATATCTTGTAATCAATGGAGTCTCAAGTCTCTATCGTTTAAAAGTAGGTGATTTTATTACTCTGAGAAAGAGAGAGAGAAAGAGAGAACAAATATGAATATTCCAACTTTATGGCTAGCTTTTTGCCACCATACATTCAGAAGGGAATGTCAGCCAAATGAGTAAAGAATGAATACAGTCAGCCCTCCACATTCACTGGGGCTAGGGGCACCGAACCACCATGAACCACCATAGAAGCCCAATAATAATAATTAAAAAAGAAAGGCGAAAACCATGAATAAAGAAAATGCTATGTTTTCACTGAGAGAACACATCTCTATGAATTTTTAGGTCTTCTGGCACAACTCTGGTCAACTTTTGCTGGAACCCAGCCATATAATCATTTTAAAGGACTGGGTTCAGAGAAGGAGATGGAGAAACAAAGTATTCTCAACCAGTGTTGGAAGGTACTTCAGTATTGAAGTAAGGGTTTAATTAGCACTAGTTCTCTCATTACCTGGTCACTGATTAAAGATAACAGTGAGAATTATTTTTTTCCTCCATAGCTTATAGGGGAGAGTCTTGTTGAAAAAGTATTCCAACAGTCTCCACCTGGATTCTAATGATCCACAGGCTTGATTAGACCATGGGCTGGACTGCCTTTGTCTCCTGATTTAAACTACCACAGTCATCACACCAAGCTGTTCTAACTTATTCCTTCCAAGGTTCCATCTAAATGGGCCACAAATCTGAATCTGGTCTGAAGTAGCACCAAAGTGTTTACTAAGCATGGGAAAAAAGTTATGAAAATTAAAAGATTCGTAAGAAATTCGTAAGAAATGCTACTTTCGAGCGTTTCCGCACCTGGAACGCCAACCAGGAAGTGGACTTTCTTTTTAGAACCTCGGGGCCAGGATTTTCTTAAGTGTCGTTATTAGGTCGTAAGGGGGCATAAGGGGGCACCTCCTTCTCTCACCACCCTCCCGCCTCCCTTGCCAATATTATGGCAAGGCAAGCCCTAAACTCGCTCCTTCCTCGGTTGGAAGGGAAGCCTGGAAAAAATGTAAACAGAGAGGATTACTCAGTAAATCTGCAAAGGAGGGCACTTTGGATGAAGGGCCCTCCTTGCAGATTTACTGAGTAATCCTCTCTGTTTACATTTTTCCAGGCTTTCCTGCCTCTCCTGCCCTGCCAGGATCTAAGGCATCAAAGAGTATTGGGGTGAGAAACCAACCTAATGTATAATAGAATGAATGCTACTGTAAGTGCCACTGCCTAATATTATAAGTAATCCAACTGGTCATACCTAATTCCATGCACATGCAATAATACAGCAGTAATAACAATAACAAGAGGTAAAATTCAAACCGAGTATTCTGAGTGGTCCCTGCCTCATGCAAACGGGCTCATGCGGTGCAAACGGTGCAAACGGAAATTAGCCCGGGGGCTAGCTTGGGAGCACACATACATTCTTGGGAGGGGGATTTGTTGCAGAATCCGGCCTCATAGAGAAGATTCTGCAGCAACCCCCCAAAGAATATGTATGTGTGTGCACCCAAACAGAAAACGCTGTCTTTTCCGGGCTAATTTCCGGGCTCACAAAGAAGAGCCCGTTGCACCGCATGAAGCAGGGACCACTCAGAACACTTCGGTTTGAATTTTACCTCTTCTTATTCCCATTGCTATTACTGCTGTATTATTGCATGTGCATAGAATGTAGGTATATGACCAGCCTGGGCAAACTTGGGCCCTCGCTCCCTTGGGATCGGGGTGAGAGAGGCAGCGAGGAGCAAGGGGGTTCCTCCTCCTTTCTTTGCTGCTTCCAAGAATAGAATACCCCCTCCCTCCCTCCCTCCTTCCTATTTGGAGAGTCCCATCTAGAATTCAGTGTGATTGATTCAAGTTTTGGCCTACAACACCCAGAAATCCCAGCCAATTTACCAGCTGTTAGGATTTCTGGGAGTTGTAGGCCAAAACCATCTGGAAAGCGCATGCTCTGGCATACGAATTTCTAACGAATTTCGTTAGTACTTAAGTTACATTTCCGAAATTTTTGGGAATTTTTTTGTAAGTCTTTGATATACTAATCAAAAAAAAATCCCCCCCATTTGATTTTAGAATCGCCATTTTTCGATTTGTTCCCATGCCTAGTGTTTACATGTCTTACATGTTTACATGTCAAGTGTTTACAACTGAAGAACCACCCTTACCTTTGTTGTTTTTTGTTGCCACAATGGCAGTCACAGAAAACCCGAGACTTGGAAAAGGAAGGGAGAGCAGAAGGAGGCAGAGTTCAGGGAAAATGGGATAGTTGCATTGGCCCATGTGAAAAGTGAGGTGCATTCCAAAACACCATAGTTCTTCCCATAACGCAACATGATAGTGTATATCCCCTTTTATAGTCTGGGAAATTCATTTCAGTCTACTTCCTGTCTTTAGCAGTGTAACAAAACCAATGAAGTATGGAATAGACAGAGTATACACACACACACACACACACACACACACAAAGAGTGTTCAAGAAATACTATGCTGCACTGCACTGTAGCCTTGACCTTGTCTTCCCTCGTTGTGATGCCAGGCGCAAATGGTCCCTAAGCATGGGCGACAGCTGCCCTCTTTGGGTGCTGTGATTCACATGCATTACTCAAAATGAAAATGTAATCTCTCTCATTGTAAAGAATTAAAATTAGGTGCTTGGAACTTTTTGGCCCCTGCTGTTTTTAATTTTTAAGTGCTGCTTTTGCTTCCTGCTTCAGTCAGAAATTGGAAATAGTGTTCTGATATATCCAGAAATAGGCCTGTCTGTAGTTATTTCTTGTCTAGACAGTAAAAACATATCCATAATGTCTTGCAGTAAGACCTCCTTTACAGAATAGCCCTAAATAATATTTAAAATATTTTAACATTTTTGTGATTTTTATTATACTTTTAAATGGTAGATTTTAAGGTGACTTGGCAATTTGCTTTCAGTTTAGTTTTTGTTTTCCCAAATTAACCTTTGTAGGATTAAATGACCTTAATGACATCTTTAAACAAACAATGGATTTCCTCAAGGAATAACCTGCTGGGGTTTTTTTTATCCAAAAAAGTAGTTGGGCTCAGATATTCAGTTTAGAGACCTCATTACATGGAAGCTGAGAAGCCAGGGAATAGTAGGGGAAACGATGGTGTAGTGTACCACTTTGTTCCCTTACCATGGTAAGTAGTGGGATCTCTTCCCATTATCTGCTGTCCCCAGCTTCCTCTAGTATCCTTCCCGGCTCCTTCTATGATGCCAATGGAGCCTCGCCGGAAGCAGACCATCATCATCTGATGGGCTCCATCAGACACTGTGTCAGCAGTGTGCTGGCAATGCTGACAAACAGGGAGAAGATGCTTCTTGGCCTCCATGTGATGAGGTCATAGGAGAGGTCCATGCAGTTTCTTGCTCAGTTTCCTTAATGTAGTCTGCCAGGAGTTAAACAACACTCTTGTTTTTGTTGTATCACCACACAAACAAAACAAAAAAATAGAAAATCTGTTGAGGACCTCATTGGCTCACCTTGGTAACACCATTCAAGTTAGTGGATCATAAATTGAGCTTAGTGAAGAAAAATGTACCATGGTGGCTTGTGAAATAACAATTATAGGTGGTCCTGCTGTTGGTAAGGAAATAGCACCAGCTGGCAAATGCTTAAGATCAGAGAAGTTGAGACAAAGTATTGGATTGTTGTTTATCACATTTTTTTCTGTACCACCAAAGTACTCCTTTGATCTCAAGTGCAGTAGAGGATACTCGTGTATCACATGTCCATTGATGAAATAAGCTTATACTGATAATCAGCTGATTTCTATGCATGGAATGCAAAAGGAGCATCATTTATTTTATTTTATTTCATATCAAAAGCATTTAATAAATTAGTATAAAACCGATAAAAATAGAAGGTGTGCAGGCGGCTAAATATCTTTTGACCAAAAATGGGCAACAGCAATGGCATTGTCTGTAGCCTCCAGCAATTCCTCTTCTGTACATGAGACAAGGCACAATGGACACGCATACAGATGCGGAGTTGTCTGTTCTGCTCCACAGTCACGAAAGGTATGGGTTTCTTTTAGGTAGTGCCATTTTGCCAGGTTGTCTTTTGATCTGCCCACTCCGCTTCTAAGTCTATTCAGGGACTTCCAAGTTGCCCATTCTTGGTTTGCCCCTGGAGGAAGACACTTGTGTGTGTGTGTGTGGGGGGGTATTCAGTTGGGATTTCCTGGTTTAGCTGCCCAGATGGATACCCTTGCTGTTGCTGGGGGACATTGCTTTTAAACATTTGTAAGGAGCATCATCTTGTCTTTTGACACAAACAGGCCAGCCAAGTCAATGTCCTGCTTAAATAGTATCATGATATTGACTGCTACTGTAGCCCCCAAATTTCTCTTGCATTATGGAAAGATGAAGAAAGAAATTAGTCCCACCTCTGTTTGTTTCATTAATCTCTGTCACACAGTTCCAATATATATATATTCGACATTACCAGTGAAAACAGATTACATTACAGATATGGGAGTCAGATCCTATGCTAGAACCAGATATTAACTAGGCATGGTTAGGTTCAGTCGGAATCTTTGTAATTCAAAATAAATTTGGAAAGATTACTTTTTGAAACGATTTTGAAGTTTTTAAGGAAACTGGAAGTCCCTTTGCCCTTCTGAAGCTCCCCCTGCCCCATTTCTGTTACGAAGCATGAGTCGGAAAGAATTCAATTTAATAGGCATGGTTTAGAATCCTAAAATGGTGAATCGTAAATCAAATGGGGGGGGGGGTTGATTAGTAAAAGAAAGACTTACAACAAATTTCCCAAAAATTTCGGAAATGTAACTTAAGTACTAACGAAATCCGTTAGTAATTCGTATGCCAGAGCATGTGCATTCCAGATGGTTTTGGCCTACAACTCCCAGAAATCCTAACAGCTGGTAAATTGGCTGGGATTTCTGGGAGTTGTAGGCAAAACTTGAATCAATCACACTGAATTCTAGATGGGACTCTCCAAATAGGAAGGAGGGAGGGAAGGAGGGAGGGAGGGAGGGTATTCTATTCTTGGAAGCAGCAAAAGAAAAGGAGGAGGAGCCCCCTCGCTCCTCGCTGCCTCTCTCACCCCGATCCCGAGGAGCGAGGGCCCAAGTTTGCCCAGGCTGGTCATATACCTACATTCTATGCACATGCAATAATACAGCCGTAATAACAATGGGAATAAGAAGAGGTAAAATTCAATCCGAAGTGTTCTGAGTGGTCCCTGCCTCTTCTTTGTGAGCCCGGGAAATTAGCCCGGGAAAAGACAGCGTTTTCTGCTTGGGTGCACACACATACATATTCTTTGGGGGGGGGGGGTTTGCTGCAGAATCTTCTCTATGAGGCCGGGATTCTGCAACAAATCCCCCTCCCAAGAATATGTATGTGTGTGCTCCCAAGCTGGCTTTTCCCGGGCTAATTTCCATTTGCACCGTTTGCACCGCATGAGCCCGTTGCACCGCATGAGCCCGTTGCATGAGGCAGGGACCACTCAGAATACTTCGGTTTTGAATTTTACCTCTTGTTATTGTTATTACTGCTGTATTATTGCATGTGCATGGAATTAGGTATGACCAGTTGGATTACTTATAATATTAGGCAGTGGCACTTACAGTAGCATTCATTCTATTATACATTAGGTCGGTTTCTCACCCCAATACTCTTTGATGCCTTAGATCCTGGCTTGGCAGGCAGGAGAGGCAGGGAAGCCTGGAAAAAATGTAAACAGAGAGAGTTACTCAGAGTAAATCTGCAAAGGATGGCCCTTCATCCAAAGTGCCCTCCTTTGCAGATTTACTTCTGAGTAATCCTCTCTGTTTACATTTTTCCAGGCTTCCTTCCAGCCGAGGAAGGAGCGAGTTTAGGGCTTGCCTTGCCATAATATTGGCAAGGGAGGCGGGAGGGTGGTGAGAGAGAAGGAGGTGCCCCCTTATGCCCCCTTACGACCTAATAACGACACTTAAGAAAATCCTGGCCCCCGAGGTTCTAAAAAAGAAAGTCCACTTCCTGGTTGGCGTTCCAGGTGCGGAAACGCTCGAAAGTAGCATTTCTTACGAATTTCTTACGAAACGAATCATTTTCATAACTTTTTTTCTCATGCCTACAATTTAATGTTTCCCCTCTTGTCTTCCCTGGCCTCGGCTCAAGCCTGGGAAGCCTGGGTGAATGTTCCCCCTTCCTTTTCCTTGCCATTCTGCCTGGGTCCTGGAAAGCTGTGTAAAAGAAGCAGCCTGGGTGAATGTCCCCCATTCCTTTTCTCAGCCATTTTGCCTGGGTCTTGGAAAGCCATGTTAAAGAAGCAGCCTGGGCGAATGTCCACCTTCCTTTCTCTTTCTCTCAATTTTCCTCTCCTTCTTCCTTCTCTTTTCCTCCTCTTCATCTGCTTAAGTGGCTGAGGGGGGAAAAGGAAAGGCCTGATGATGTTAGGAATAGTGGGAGTTGAAGTCCAAAACACCTGGAAGGAATACCTGATCTGCTCTTAGGCCCCATATACATTGCCATGTAATGCATCTTGAAACTGCATTATGTATATACTCAGTGATGTAGACTTCTATCATGCAGGCTAGCTGCCTTCTATGAGTCTTCATAATGCATACTACAGTAGGTCTGCAGTTTGAATCCAGTTTAGCAGTTTGAATCTAGTTTTGCAGTTTGAGGCACTGGCGGGAAGGTCATGGCGCTCCATACAGTCATGCTGGTGACATGACCTTGGAGGTGTCTATGGGCACCGTGTCTCTTTGGCTTAGAAATGGAGATGAGCATCACTCCCCAGAGTATGACAGAACCAGACTGAATGTCAAGGGGAAATCTTTACCTCTACTTTGATAATCTGAATTACGTGACAGAAGGAGAAGGATCGCCTCCTCCTCGTCCTCCTCCGCAACGACAGCCTAGGCAGGCCTGGAGTGTAAAAGCCCCCTAGTCAGTTGTGGAAGAACCACTGAAGTTTTCCCCGTGCCAATGCTGTTTTTTTTCCAACTGTGCATGTGTGTCTGCCATTAATGACGCTATTCCAAAGATTCCGAAGTTTTGGAAAGTTAGGGATTTGGGGGGGGGGATCGGAATTCAATACCGAATCGAACCATCAGTGCCCCCTACATCCAAAACGAGTTTTGAACCTTTTTTTAAATTAAAAAAGCCTAATATTAACCTTATCTCTGTATCTATTCTAACACACTATTACAGAACTTAATGCTGCCATCTACTTGTAAGAAAATGTTTTCAGACTTTCTCCTTTTCTTGTGTGGTATATGGAGACAAATACCAGTCTACCCTCCCCTTCAAACTATCTCACTGATGTTTTGGCATGTGTTAGCTAAATCTATCAAAATAAAAGATGCATACCTAGAGTCCCATAGCCACTCTGGTATTCTTCACTTCCCCCCTGGGTATTCTCCAGCTGAAAGTCCAATGATACATCTCATCATTTCTGTACTCTGACAGTATGTAATGTATGACTTAGCAGAAAAGTAAAATGTATGGGAATGCTTTCTGCAAAATGTCTGTGGTACTTGGAATATGGTGCAGAGTATCCATGTTATACACAGCTGATGTGTGAAAGTGATTTCTGAAGCAGCAATATTCCAGTTTTTAAGTCAGCAAATAATCTGGTTCCTCAACATTTCCAAGCATTGAAATTACCAAGTAGTTTTCTGTAATCCTTGTTGCTGACCCAGTGATTACATGTGGCATTTCCCTCTTTCTTCCAGTTTCCCCAAAGTACCATTTATTTTGCAAACAGTTACCCATTATTTGACAGTTAATCTGTGAGGCTTTGGCAGTGATCCAGAGATACACTCAAAAAACAGCTTTTAGCCTTTTCTTGAAAAAGGAGCTCCCAACCAACCTACCCACCAGCATCTAGCAAGCAACACACAATATGATGCATGGCAGGTGTGCTGTTGTTAGACTCCTCTGTGCTTATTAATTTATGGACATTCATAATCAGTCTTATTGAACTGTGGCTCTTGTTCAGAAACACAATTATATGATTCATTTCTTTATTTACATTAACCCACCTTCTCACTAAAAGCTTCCGCAACAGCTAATAAAACCTATTTAAAACAATGTGAATCCATGGAAAACTTACATTTTCAGAATTCTAGTAAACTTTATTAAATACTAGCTTGGGGACCCGGCGGTGCCTGGGTGATTTGAGAAGTGCAGCAGGATGTAGAGTTGGCTATGGGGGCTCTGTGTGCCAAGTTTGGTGTTGATCCATCATTATTGAGAGTTGCAGTGGTATCATGAAATGACTGAAGGTAGTGCAAGTCCCATCATCTGTGGTCCACCCTCCCCCAAAGTGTAGTAGGATGTAGATTGGGTCATGGGGGCTCTGTGTGCAAAGTTTGGTCTGTATTGGTGAATGGATGAGGGTTGCATTGGTTTTAGGAAGTGAGTGAAGGTACTTCAAGTCCCTTCATCCGTGGTCCGTCTCACACAAAACTGCACCAGGATGTGTAGTGGGTCATGAGAGCTCTGTGTGCCAGGTTTGGTGTTGATCAGTCATTGGATTAGGTTTGTAGCAGGATTGGAAAGTGAGGGAAGGTACTTCAAGTCCCATCATCCATGTTCTGCCCCTCTCCAAACTTCAGTATGATGTAGAGTGGGTCACTGGGGCTCTGTGTGCCAAGTGTGGTCCTTATCGGTGTTTGTTGGGGGACGCAGTGGTCTGTGGGAACAGAGGGGTGTGAAAGTACTACAAATCCCATCATCCAGTGTCAGTCCTCCCCCGAACCTCACCAGGACATGAAGGCAGTCATGGGGGTTATGTGTGCCAAGTGTGGTCTCAATCGGTAATTGGATGAGGGTCGCAGTGGACTAGGGATGTGAATAGAGGTACTTCAAGTCCCATCATCCATGGTCCAGCCTCCTTTGATCTGCACCAGGATGTAGAGTGGGTCATGAGGGCTCTGTGTACCAGGTTTGGTATTGATCAGTCATTGGATTAGGTTTGTAGCAGACTTGGAAAGTGAGGGAAGGTACTGCAAGTCCCATCATCCATGTTCTGGCCCCCCTCCAAACTTCAGTAGGACGTAGTGTGCATCACTGGGGCTCAGTGTGCCAAGTGTGGTCTTTATCGGTGTTTGTTGGGGGCCACAGTGGTCTGTGGAAACAGAGAGGCATGAAAGTACTGCAAATCCCATAATCCCTTGTCAGTCCTCCCCCAAACCTCACCAGGACGTGAAGGCAGTCATTGGGGTTATGTATGGCAAGTTTGGTCTCAATCAGTAATTGGATGAGAGTCGCAGTGGACTTGGGAAGTGAGTAGAGATACTTCAAGTCCCATCATCCATGGTCCACTCCCCTCCAAACTGCACCAGGATGTAGAGTGGGTCATGAGGGCTCTTTGTGCCAGGTTTGGTGTTGATCAGTCGTAGGATTAGGTTTGTAGCAGTCTTGGAAAGTGAGGGAAGGTACTGCAAGTCCCACCATCCATGTTCTGCCCCTCTCCAAACCTCAGTAGGATGTAGAGTGGGTCACTGGGGCTCTGTGTGCCAAATGTGGTCTTTATAGGTGTTTGTTGGGGGTCGCAGTGGTCTGTGGGAAAAGAGGGGTGTGAAAGTACTGCAAAGCCCATCATCCATGGTCAGTCCTCCCCCAAACCTTACCAGGACGTGAAGGCAGTCATGGCGGTTATGTATGCCAAGTTTGGTCTTGATCAGTAATTGGATGAGGGTTGCAGTGGACTTGGGAAGTGAGTAGAGGTACTGCAAGTCCCATCATCCATGGTCCACCCTTCTCCGAACTGCACCAGGATGTAGAGTGGGTAGTGGGAGCTGTGTTTGCCAAGTGTGGTCTGTATTGGTCCTTTTTGTTGGGCTCAGTGGTCTGTGGGAACCAAAGTGTTTGAAAGTACTACAAATCCCATAATCTGTGGGTCATGTCCCCCAAACCCCACCAGGATGTAAAGGGGGTTAGGGGGGTTATGTGTACCAAGGTTGGTGCAGGTCCATCACCCGCGCTGGTCGCTGTGGCCTGTGAAAGTGGCTGCCAATCAGAACACTGCCACATATCCATCCTTCCGCCCTTCCGCCCTTCCGCCCTCCGCACACATACAAACATTCCGCTTTATTAAGGTATACAGATATACAGATACAGATAACACAATGAATAACCTTCTTTGCATCACCAATCACTACATTTTAGACAGTGGACCTGTGGACACAACGCTGGAATTTTGTGGAGAAGGAAATCTAAGATTGATGCATTTGGTGATTAGTATCAATTACATGTACCTTTGAGAATGCATCCATGTTTTAAAACTTTGTTCATTTTTCTTGCAATCAAAATCGGCTATCATAGAATGGGTTGTTTTATGAGTATCATGGGTTATCAGATTGTCTCATGAGTATCATTCATTGTCCTGGAAGATGGAAATAAATGGACTGTGAGAATGTTGCCATACAAATAATCACATGTCTAAGTACTTCTAACTGATTTGATTTTTTAGCTTGAGTTTATTATGATAACCCCACAGATTCTAAGGAATCTGTTTTCATTAATTAAACAATTAATGCTTCTTGACTGAGAAAACCATTGATAAATTGTTGAATTGCTGATTTTTAATCTTATATTTATTCTTCAATTGATGCTTTTATATGGATTTTGATTTATAATGTTTTTAATAAGTCATTAACTGCCTTCAGTCCCATTATAGAAAGGAAGATGGGATATGCTAATAAAATACTATTATTATTTGAAACACAAGATTAGTACACAGCAAACAAGATCACTCTGCTAGTTGTTGTAATGAATCACCCGTTGGACACTTCCCAAGTGTCTAGAACTATATGATATATTGGCGAATAATGCATGCAGATCCCAGTAAGGTGGCCTTTTGCAGCTGACAGATGGTAATTTTGTCAGCGGCGATTGTATGTAAGTGCAAGCCAAGATCTTTAGATACTGCACCCAGTGTGCTGATCACCATTGAGACCACCTTGACTGTCTTGTGCCAGAGTCTCTGCAGTTTGATCTTTAAATCCTCATATCGTGTCAGCTTTTCCAGTTGTTTCTCTTTAATCCTGCTGTTGCCTGGGATTGCAACATCGACAATCCATACTTTGTTTTTTAACACTATCATGAGGTCAGGAGTATTGTGCTCCAAAACTCTGTCAGTCTGAATTCGGAAGTCCCAAAGTAGTTTGACAGGTTCATTTTCTGTAACTTTTTCAGGCTTGTGATCCCACCAGTGTAGGCAGATGGTATTTGTGGCACAAGTTCCAATGAATCATCTCAGCAACAGTGTTATGCCTCTGCTCGTAGTCTGCCTGTGCAATCTTCTTGCAGCAGCTGAGGATGTGATCTATTGTTTCATCTGCTTCCTTGCAGAGTCTACACTTGGGATCTGTCATTGACTTTTCAATGTTGGCTTTGATGGCATTTGTTCTAATGGCTTGTTCTTGGTCAGTTACTACTATTTCTTAAATGATGACTGAGAGGCAAATACTAGCTAAGAGCAAGCTTGGTGAAAATAAAAGGTCAGCTCCCAAAATTCTTTAACCTTGTTAGAGAATTGCTTGTAAAAAGAAAGGGGGGATCCTGCCTCCTCCACCCCCATTAGCCACTGGTGTGGAGAGAAAATACCAATTTTATTGCTGTATGTGAGATCCAGGTCATTATGGGGGGTATGCAGAAACTGGGAACTGTTTATTTTTCTCCTTCCACCTCACTGACATTTTAATGAAATCATTGTTTACTTAGCTTTGAGAATTATTTTCTCCTCAGAATAAATATTGAAGTATAAAATGCTGATGTTACCGTGTAGCATGAAAAAGATACAGCAGATCTGGGAAACGATCCAAAAGTGCCTCATACTGAATTTTCTGCCAAACTAAGGCTTTTTACCTTTAAGCTTTTAGCTCTCTGAAACACGGAGTCATCTTTGAAGATAATGCAGGTGCAGTCTGAAAGGATTAGGTATATGTGAATGGAATTCAGGATGTCAACCGTTTTCATCACAATGGAAACAATATTTCCAGAAATCTATTGCATAATAATTATATAGCAATTTATCATACAAGATTCCTTTGCTATCTTTTCCATACTAGATTTATGAACCCTTCCATGGCATCATATATTCTATAAAGATGTCTTGGGGTGAAGCAAATTATGGAGTTTGGTGGCATTTAAATCAATTTTGTTTGTAGGGGGAGGGAGTCACTGGGGAACTTTTGGCCAGAAGAAAACACATTATCACACAATTTTAAATTATACAATGGAGCCAGACTTGAGTTAGTGGTTCTGGATTATCTTTGTTTAATTTATTTTTACTATAATGTGTATTTTAACTACATAAAACCACATCATGCTTAAACAAACAACAAAATAGTACATATGAAAATAGCAAGTGTCACAACTACAAACAATTCATAGATATACATACTAGGCTGGTGCAGAAAAGTCGTATCCTGTCATAAGATGTAAGAAATTTGTTAGCTTCATACTTACAATAAGATATATCCGATATAAGGGCATGGTCCAGAAAATTAAGAACTGAAACTTAAGTTTTGATTCCTTTGGAAGTCTGTGTGTGATGCAGCAAAGAAATCACAGCGCAACCAAACCCTGCTGAGAGGCAAAGCCAAACATGTTGAAATACCTCTCAGACAATCAAGGTTAGGAGAGTGGGAAGGGGAATGACTGCCATTTTGGCTTTAACTTCTAGAGCATGCTTGCTCAGGCTCCATTCAAGCTCTGTAAGGGATCAAGGGAGGATGGTAGAATTCAGGGCAGGCAGGCAGGGAGAATGGAGACAGACAGAGATGGTAGCTTGCATGAAGGGGACCATTGGTGGCCGGGCTGCTGGCTGGCTGCTGGGCTAGGCATAAAGCTAGGCATAAATCAAGGCCTTCTTGAGCCATCTTCCTGTAGGCCAACACCCTGGCCAGAGGGAAAGTGGATTGTCTTCACATCTTGTGTGTTCTGAGGTGGTTCGGGAATCCCAGTGAGGGTTTCCATTCCTTCCCTCAGCACATTGTCATCAGACTTTGCTGCACCACAGCTGTCTCTGGCTGTCACTTCCCCCCTGCATTGCATCCCCAGACTTTGGACCCTTCTTCTTTTTCCTCTTTTTTTTCTCTCCTCTTCAGTGGAAGACAGGTCAGCAGGCTCAGCTTGGTTCCACCTGTCCTGTGTCAAATCTCAATAGGTTTCAATGGAAGAAGACACATTTCAAATCCTCAGAAACTCTTCCAATCCAGCTTTCCCTCCATTATAAAATAGGATCCTGTATCCATGAGTGGGTTTATTCCAAGACACCCCCCCCCTCCCATTTGTATTGGAAATTGTAAAAAAATAATAGGGATCCCTACATCATGACTATACTTGAGCTGGAGTCATGTCATAGGGTCTAATTGAAGGACATAGAGAGCCCCCAAAACACTTCTGGAGATATTTTTTTTGTAAACGTAGATGAAACTAGATGTAGAAACTATGAATAAAGAGATCACACTGTATTCTGTTTCTCAGTTACAGTTTTCCCCAAAACAATGGTAAGAAACAAAATACCTTTCATTAAAACAATACAAAACTCTAAATTGGTTGCAGTGGTCCACAATGAGGTATTAAAGTAATAACTTTCTTTTACTCTTATAGGTTCTTCAGATGATCCCTATGCTCATTTTCTAGAGGAGATTATTTGTGGACAGTAGACTTATCTCCTTGTACGTTGTTATCACACAGTGCAAATGTTCTTTGATGGGGTTATAAAGAAATATATTTCTGTGTGATTTGGACCTATCATTTTATATAACATAAACACAGAAATCACTATAGCAAAGATTTTGAAAGGGAAAGTCTGCAGTGAAAGCAGTCATACAAAATGTTAGTAGAATGTACTTTGACTTTTTAAATTAAATTGAACTTTCTAATATATTTTACATTAATGAGATTCTTCCCCCTCCCAGATATAGTAAAATAGAATGATGGCTGATACAACCTCAGACTCTGCACTACAGTAGAATGAAGTTGACAAGGGAAATGAGAATCTCTTTCCACTCCCAGCTAGAGGTCAGTTAAATAATTGTTCTGGGTTCTTCGATGTTTAACAGTTTAATAAATTAAATTAATATAATATCCAGAGATTTCAAGAATTATCACCCAGCAAATTAAAGCTTTGCATTGAGGGAATTAGTTTCAACTGTAGCACAAGAAAGGCCTCTGGGATTTGGGCTGCAATAGCCTTGTCAATACTTTAAACTCTGGGATGATAGCTAATAGAACAAAATACTTGTTCTGTCCTTCCTTAAATCCCTTAAACAATGATATTTTTGTCCTGTGCCTTCTAGCTTCATGGGTTACAGAGTTAAAACTCAAACAATTTAATGATCTGAGTTAGAATTTTTGTGAAAAAAGTGTACTATTGTTTTTTCACAGAATAGGAATGCACAGTTATTCTCGGCCTCAAGAAAAGCCAGAGACATCCTACAAAAAAAGGTCAACTAGCATAAGACTGTTCACTTTTCTGGATTATTTGTTTGTTTGTTTGCTTGCTTATTTTATTTTTAATCATCCTTTTTTTTGACACACACCTCCTTCCAATTTTTGGAAAGCAATGTTTATTGCATAAAACCAGTATTTTGTACAAACCTTCTTTTTTCAATATAAATATTTTTGAGCAAAACTATTTCATACATTTTTTTTAAAAAAAGAGTCCTGATAATATGCAAACATTCAAACATTCTCTGAAACTTACCCATTGGATAAAAATACTTGTTATATATAAGAAGGAAATAAGTGAAGATTTTAATCATTGCCATAGAATGCCAAGATAAGAATGGTCTGCCACCAGAGAAATTAACGGCTCTTCCACATCCAGCATATAAATATTGTTGTTACCTTCGAAATGCTGATACTTTGTTTTTTTTTAATGTGGTGTTTCCCAAGCTGTGCTTCTCCAGGTGTTTTAGACTTCAGCACCCAGACATCCCAGCCAGCTTACCAGCTGTTACCAATTGTGTGAGATGAAGTCCAAAACATCTGGGTGAGCACAGTTTGAGAAGCACTGTTTTAATGAATGTGCTGGGAGGGCATAGAGTCCTTAAAAATAGTGTTGAGGCTACCCACCATTCACAGACCACAGTTTTTCCTTTCTTCCCTCCAAAAAAACTTATTGAATTTAGTTCTGTCTTAAGGTTGCTCCACCACAAAACTGAGATAGTCCTGGTCATTCAGAAGGCAGACCAGTGTATGGGATTTCAGCCTGTGTTAGACGGGATCTCACTTCCCATGAAGACAGGTTTGTAGTTTGGGGGTGCTCCTGGACTCGTTGTTGACCCTGAAGCCTCAGGTGTTGGCAATGGCCAGGAATGCCTTGGCACAATTAAAACTTATGTGCCAGCTGCACCCATACTTTGAGACACCAGATCTGGCCATGGTAGTCCATGCTTTAGTTAGCTACATCTCATCTGGACTACTTCAACACTCTCTGCATGGGGCTGTCTTTGAAGATAGTTTGGAAGCTTCAACTAGTGCAGAGATCAGCAGCCAGATTGCTAACTGAAGCACTGTACACGGAGTGGACAACTCCCATGTTATGGCAGCTCCACTGGCTATCGGTCTGCTTATGGGCTAAATATAAAGTGCTGGTCATTATCTATAAAGCCCTAAATGGTTTAGGCCCAGACTATTTGAGAAATCGAATCCCCATGTATAAACCTGCTCGGACAGTGTGATCAACAGAAGAGAGGAAGAAACGTAGACTACCACCGACTATATTTTGTTGACAATGCTGACAACAGATAATTCTAATTTATGGAAGATCTATATATTTACATGCATTTTAATTGTGTAATTTGTCTTATATGATGTTTTTCAATAATTCATATGTTATAGTCAACTGTGTTTAATCTGTTTACTTTTAATTGTTTGTCTAATTGTTTATTATGGTATTGCACTGGCATTGAAAGTTTGCCATTTTTACTTTGGAAGCCACCCTGACTCACCATGGGGAGAGAGGGTGGGTTAAAAATGAAGTTTTATTATTATTTATTTCTGATGAGAGGAACTTTCTGGTAGCCCTTTAGTGCCACACATTCTTTAGCTCTGTGGTGCAGCCTCTTATAAAAAGGTCAAACATAAAGATAACAGGATTGCAAAAGGAAATCTCCAAACAAAGCTTAAAATACAACACAGACATTATCATAATACCAAGCAGTGAAGTGAAATTTTGAAACAGATAGTTTATATTTATGACATGGCAGTTTAGTAACAAAATTTCTAGTACTCACCTATGCTGGTAAATCAGTGCTTAAATTTTGACCGCTTAATTATTCCTAGCATTGATGTGAAACCAAAGGAAATGTGACCAGAATAAACCCAAATTGATTTTAAAAAGGAAAAGAGAAAATTGTATAAGCGATGGACAACAATTATGTACAGGCTATCAGACATGAACATTTTTTTTCCAGAAGCTCAGGTACAAATAAAGCCAGAGAGCAAATACCAAATCCATTTAAGCTGTCTGATGGGTCAATCTGATTCATTAACACAGTATGTGAGAACACTTTGTTACCAGAAACAGAGAGAATGTTGTAAGGATGGAATAATTTGATCTGGTGTCTATCTTATCCTTTGCCAGTCCACTCTTTTAGCAGGGTTATGTCAAGACCAATACTGAATGAATTGGTATTCTAAAACTAAACAGATGGCATGTCTGTGCAGGCTAAAGGATCAATTGAGTTTTCCAAACAGTTCTCATGTTTGGTGTAGAGCAGATCACCAGATGCTTAGAAACTCCTCCTTTCTATTATGTTGCCATGAGGGGCCTGTTTACACTTCTTGTGCTGACATTGGGAAATGCCAGGTTAGGCCTTTGGTCACTTTGTGAATTATTGATGGAGCTCCTTGTAGATATAGTTATTGCTTTTCCAGGATATTTCAGATCTCTTGAACAAAGAAACAGTTGTCAAGAGCTTGGCATAAATATTATCATGTGATCCCAATACCATGGTCCGTGTGCAACAGGGCAGAAACCAGCTGTTAGGTTTTTGACAGAGAAGTCAATATTGAAAGATACCATCAACAGCATGACTGGGAAAGCAGAATAATGGTGAAAAGTTTTACAGCTAGAAGCAGAGAACTAGGATCAGAGAAGAATGAACACAAATAAATAAAATTGAATTCTCTAAAATTATATATAAAGTAAATTTTCATGTTAATAATCTGCTTATACATTTCTCATAGTTAATAAGTATGGAGTGGGGATCACCTGAACACTTCAATTTTCTTTTATTACTTCTGTATTGTGTAAAGCTTGGTAATCCATATCACAGCGCCCTCATTACGGGAAGATTTAACCCAGACAAGATTTAACCATTGGACACACATAATGATTTGGAGTATTGACCATGTGACTGTCTGGGTAGAAATAGTTGTTTAATAGTCCAATTCTGCTACTTGTTTGTTTGAATCTCCAGACCCAGTGTTTGGTCTTTCAACAGCCTGACAGACCAGTGGTTTTCAACCTGTGGGTCTCCAGGTGTTTTTGCCCCAAACTCCCAGAAATCACAGCCAGTTTACCTCTACACCACTACATGGGAAAAGGGGGTGTCTCATGTTCATGTTGTAGCTGCTGCTCTCAGCCATGGAGTTTCATCAAGTGTCTGGGTGTTGCCTGTCATATTATAATTTCTGAATATGACTGATGACATGGAAGGGAGATCAACCATCCCCTGCTGGTAACATAGGAATATCATTCCAACAGCAGCAGAGGCAGCTACAGAACCTAGATCACCCAAAGCTCTGATGCCAGCTCTGAAAAATGGCAGTGGTGGCCATAATTGTCTAGAACAGTAGTTCTCAACCTGTGGGTCCCCAGATGTTTTGGCCTTCAACTCGCAGAAATCCTAACAGCTGGTAAACTGGCTGGGATTTCTGGGAATTGTTGGCTAAAACACCTGTGGACCCACAGGTTGAGAACCATTGATCTAGTAGGATAGATGTGGGCACAGGCCGTCTGTACCAAGGTCCTGGTTTCAGTACAAACGTGATGTACCTGGGGGTTGCTCCAAGCCAGATTTATACTGAGATAGCCTGCTGGTGTAGATAGTCCTAGTCAATAGAGTTGTGCAAATTAGAGTTGTGAACCCTTTGCCATTTTGTTTTCTGGATTTTGGTGGCCCTCATGTTCTGGTTTTTTGAGAGCCTTCCAAATTTGGGAGGGCAAAATTTCATTTTTTGATCAAGCAGCTGTAAGATCCATTTTTGTTCCAGGAAGATCCGACCCATTGGTGGCAATTGGGGAACTCCCAAGGCTCCCCTTTCCATCATTTTTGGCTATAGGGATGAAAATGGTGTAGCAACCCAGTTCTCTTTCATGCCTGGAGGGCAGGGGGCAGCACCGGGGGTTCCACTGGCATTGGAGCCAGCTGATTCTGAGGAGGATTTGGAGGGGCTGGAAGAAGGGGATTTTGAGGTAGCTGGGCCTTCTTCCCCCACAGAAAGCCTGGCCTGGGATGACGGCTGGCCTGATCCTTACGAGATGCAGGAAGGCCAGACGGAATTCGAAAGCAGTGATAGTGAACATTAGGAACGGCCGGGGGGGCGAGGTTCACAAGAAAGAATGTGGGAAACAACCGAGGGAGAGGCCCAGGAAGCAGAAGGGGAGTTCGGCTCTCACGAAGATAGGGAACCAGGTGCTGGGAGGCAAGGTCGAACCTTTGATAGGAGACGGAGCATTGAGGCTAGCAGGAGGGGTTGGTTCCACAGCCTAGATCAGACGAGGTCCCGCAGCACAGATTGGAGGAGGAGAAGCCTAGAGTGTCGGGGCTTCGCCAAGGGGATTAAGTATAGGATCTGTGGGAACAGATCCTCAGTACCTCGGCTACGTCTATCCTATGCAGACGTGTAGCTAGCCAAGACCACGTAGCTAAGTTTTGGGCTTGTGGCCTGCCAAGGAATGCCTTGGATCTTGTATCTTTGCCTTGTTCCTGAATCCGCTTGAGTTGAGCGGAGCTTTGCCAAGTCCTTGGGAACTTTCCTGCCAAGATTGCTTTTGGACATTACCTTTTACCTATTGGATTTGTTTGATCTTTTTATGGACAATTACCTTTTCAACTGTTTCTTATTCTTCAATAAAGTAGTTAGCTGATTACCGTCTCTGTGTGTGTGATTAAGGGGCCGGCCAAGGTCTTGCACCGTGACAAATGGCCACACTTGGAGAATGTATTTACCACTGCCAGCCCCCCAAGTTTCAGAACAATCGGGTAATTCCCTGATTTTTGGGGAAAGGTATCCTGTGATAGGATCTGATTTAGATTCAGCACTAGTACCTCTCCCTCTCCCTCTGGCTTTTGCTCTGCTAAAAGCCTGGCTACTTGACCCAGCCATATAATTATTAGGGCTGTGCAATCAATTAAATGTTTTTTTCAGAACTCATTACAAAATCAGGAGGTGCCAGCATTTTGTTTTGAAAGTGTTTCCAAAGTATTGTTAGTGAAAAATTTGTTATTATAAGGACAGTAACACAATTTTGTTACTGTTTCATTATAGTAATTGGGCAAGTGGGGAAACTTCAAGGGATCCTTTCTCCCACATTTTTACAGCTATTGGGGTGAAACTTGCTACAATGGTAGAACACATTTACAATGGTTAGCCCAGAATGTTTCACTTATCCACAAATTTTAGGGATTTGTCAAAGTTTTTATAAACAACATTTTAAAAAATTACAAGAGCGATCTCCTTGAATTTTCTATACAATGACACAAGATAACAGGGAATAAATCTCTGCCAACTTTCAGAAATATTCATGCACCTACTATTTTAGGAAATTACTAAAGGTTGTAGCAAAAACCTTTTTAAAAGCCACAGCAGGTATCTCATTACCTCTTATATTAACCAATAGAACTTCCATTTAGAGAATTCTTCTCAGCCCAGCACAGAGATTTGCTTACTAAAAGTTTTAGTCAGTCCTCCTCTTTGCAAATTCAACAATTTATTGGAACACTGGCTGGCTGCTGCCACGGATGGACAAACCCCGCGCCTCTCCTGACTGGGGCTTTCTGGTGCTAAGCAGAATTCTGGGAAATGCAATTTAGGGCAAGGCCTTTTGAATTCTCTGGCACAGGGGTCCTCGACAAACTACATTTCCCATAATTCTCTGCTTTCTCAGTCTTTTCCCGGGTGAACTCTGCTTTTCCCTGCTGCTTCCCTCTCCTAATGGTGAGAGGCCATTAATTTAAAGAGGAAAGGCAGCCTTTTTAGCTTTGCTTTGCTTGCTTGCACTGAAAGTCAAACCAACTTTGGGAGGCTTCCAAGATTTACAAAATTAAAACAAAAAAAAGTATTGGGTGAGTTTCAATTCTTAAGTTTTTGGCATGGGCCATGCCCACGCATTAGATAATAAATACGAATTTATCAAATTTGATATGACTTATGAAGACTAATGAAAAAATTGTACACCCTTACACATACACACCTTTTTATATTGGTGGGTGTGGGGATAGGCTCAGGCTTCTTGTGTGAGAGAAGGAGTGCAAACACACAGAAGCCACAAGCCCTCATACCCAGACCTCATACTAAGACATCACAGTTAAGAAATCACTGTTTCTGGCTTCCTTTCCTCTAATAGCCTTCAGTTATCCCTGGGTTAAGATATCAGTCTTTTTAAAATAAAAAAACAGGGTTTCTGGCATCCTTTCTTTAATCTCCTTTCAGCTATCCCTGGTTAAGGCATCAGTCATAAGAAACCACTGTCTCTGGCATCCTCTAATATGCGTAATCTAGAAATGGGTTAAAGCATCAGGCTTAGGAGACCACTGATTCTGCTACCCTTTCCTCTAATATCCTTCATCTAGACCTGAGTTAATGCATCAGTTAATGCCACTTAGTTAATGCCATTTTTATTTTATTTTTTATTTACTATGCTTCTATACTGCCCCTCTCAGCCCAAAGGCGACTCGAGGCAGTGAGCACTTTCTGGAGCCCTTTCCTCTAATATACTTCGACTAGACCTGGGTTAAGGACCAGGTGTAAGAAACCATTTTGTGATACTGAAATATCTAATGATGCTAGTTTGAGCTGCAAGGCTGTTCGTCTGATGGTGACGAGACGCAGGGCTTTCTTGATCATTGCTCCATCACTATGGAATGCTCTTCCTTCAGAAACCCAGGCTCTTTTGGATCTGGTATCTTTCCCCAGGGCTTGCAAAATCCATTTGTTCCAACAAGCCTTCGGGTTAGTTTAAATTGTATTTTAATGCTGTTTTAAATTTGTCTGTATTGGTCATGTAAACCGCCCCGAGCCTTTCGGAGTGGCAGTATAGAAGCCGAATAAATAAATAAATAAATGCATTGCTGACCAGAATGATTAGCAGTAGCTAGGTAACTTGAAACTCAGATCCTGGGAGGAAATGGAAATCTGAGGTTGAGTCTACATTGCCACAAAGTGCAATACAATATATAGAAAGATAGATGGCAAGATGATAGCATAGAGAGCAAAGGGTCAGTAGAAAGAGTAACAGGATCTTTGAGAGATGACAACTAGGCATGGTTAGGTTCGGTCGGAATCTTCATAATTCGGAATACTGTAAATTCAAAAATATTTGATTTTTGAAGCGATTTCAAAGTTTTTGCCCTTCCAAAGCTTTTTCCGCCATTTCTGTTATGAATCGATAAGTGAGTCGGAAATGATTCAGCTTTCCACCACTTCTGGTCCCTGGCCTCGACTCAAGCCAGAGAAGCTGTTTTAAACCAGAGAAGGATGAATTTCCTCTCTTTGCTCCCCCGGCCTTCTATCTCAAGCCAGAGAAGCCACTTTAAACCAGAGTGGATGAATTTCCCTCCTTTCTTTTCCCCCTGCTTCTGTCTCAAGCCTTGGAAGCCATTTTAAACCAGAGTGGATGAATTACCTCCCTTTGCTCCCCCACCCCGCTTCTGTCTTAAGCCAGAGAAGCTGTTTTCAACCAAAGTGGATGAATTACCTCCCTTTGCTCCCCCACCCTGCTTCTGTCTTAAGCCAGAGAAGCTGTTTTAAACCAGAGAAGGATGAATTTCCTCCCTTTGCTTCCCCCCCCCCGCGCTTCTGAAGTAAAACAATTACTTTCAAAGTAAGACCACTCAATGAAACAGGAATTAACACTTTCAAATCATTAACAAAGGATTCGGAAGGCTTGGAAGCTTTGAAAAGTTTTGAACCTTTTTTTCTGTGAAAATCAGAATTGTCTTTAGAATCGAACCACCAGCGCCCCCCACATCCGAAACGAGTTTTGAACCTTTTCTCTTTGATCAAACAAGCCTAATGACAACATGAGTAAATTTATATCAGACATACACTTTAGTGAAAGCCTGAACACATGCCTTAGTTCTCTCTTCTTTTTAAAGGACAGAAAACAGATGCCAGAAATATACCTACATTTCTTGGGAGCAGGAAAAAGAAACAAAGGGAAAGTAAGATCACAGCTGAACAAGTGGCCAAGAAATTAAAATATCAAATTTCTGACAAACCACAATGGTTAGACTGAATCTCAGAAAGCATGAAGTGTTGTGAATGCACATTTAGATCTTGAAGATATTTAGGCATAAACAAGTCACAATCAAAAAACCCTTACTGCTATGTACATGTTAAGGACGGTATATATATTTTAGGACAAGCACAGTACTATCCTTACTGCAACTTATTGGTATTATGAGCCATTCTAAGATGTTCATAGAGGGATAACAGGACATATTGTTGTCTAATCTTCTTTCCCCATGAAAACAAACATCAAGCTTTTTTTTCAAACACGTTACTAAACCATTTCCTTGAATTTCAGTCAATTCTGAAAAGGATACTTCCAAGCAAACATTCATAAGGACTAGCTATTCATAGTTTAGTTCTCCCCATCATTATGTTGTACTGCAGAAGCCTATCAGTCTTATGTTTAAGAGGGAAACTACAGATGGACCTGAATTTGGGGCCGTTGATTATTATTATGCATTTGTTAAAATTTACAAAATCTGTATTACCATACATCTCAATTTCTTCCAACTGCTTTGAGGTTTTTTAGCTCTTGAAATATGATTTCTTCATTTGTTTTCAATTTTTTTTAAAAAAAATAGTGATAGTGGACAGATTGGATAATAACAGCCCAGAATTGATAATAAATTACTATAATAATTATTACTGTGTATATATGGCACTGATGATGTTGATAATGATAGTGTGTCCATTTTTTGTTATTTTCCCCACTCTTTGTCTTTTATTCTGCTCTCTCCCAGAATTGCCTCATCTATAATCCCTGTTTTCTTTTACTATGCATAATTACGATAGGCATACAGTATTATTTTCTAATTGTTTATCAGTTTAATTCTTAAGTCCCATGGAATTCTTACATCTCCATTTTTATCAACTTTTTCAGCTATGTGCTTTCACCAGTTCTTTGTGAATGAGTTTTATAGATACCAACAAACCATTGCAGTCACTTTATCATGGCATTTATTTTGTTCTGTATGTATAATCTTGCTGCATGAACTGATAAGGTATTCAACAGTTTCATCTTTTTATTTCCATAGAACATGTACTGGTCATAGTTTTGTCAGCATTTGCCTTGTCTGAATTTGTTTAAACTACACGTTCTTGAGCTCTGTCACAAAACGTTTGAATGAAATCACTATAGATAGGATCAGCATAGGCAGGATTAAAATAATTATAGGAAGCAATTTTTTGGGAACAGATTCTGTTATTCAGTGATATTTCACTGCTTCCTAAATTGTTGGATTAAATCCGAATAATTGGTGGTACAAAACTTGGAAACATCTGATTGATTGCAGAATTGATGATGGTGATGTTGATGATTATAGTAGAAATAATCAAACCTTTTCCATTTGTTTAGGTGCCATAGATGCTTTCCATACGACAGTCCTGCCTCCACAGTTTGTAGTAGGGGTGTTTATCTCCGGTTATAAATTATTTGATATCTTTTTTTTCATTTTTATTTTTTAATTTCATAGTTTTTTGACCCAAGATGCTCAATCAGGAAGTGGAATATCTTCACCGAACCTGGGGGCCAGGATTTTCTTTATTTTTTGCATTAGTTCGTATTGTGCCCCCTCAGTTCCCTTCTCCTCTCGCCAGAAGAGAGCTTCTTACAAAAGGAATATAAATCTCCCCAAGGGCTTCTGAGGCTCACTTACACAGACACAGCAGGCTCCTGAAGCCAGGAAACAGTCGCAGACCCGAGCAACGGATGCCAGATAGAATGGATCCGTGATCGGATCCATTCTATCTGGCATCGGTTGCTCGCGTCTGCTGCTTCTGTTTGGGGCAAGCTTTCGCACGCTTTCCCTCCTTTCTCCGAGCAGCCAGAGTGCAGGGCTGTGATGTGTGTAAGTAAGGAAGCCTCAGAAGCAATTTCTGATGAGATTTATATTCCTTTTATAAGAAGCTGTGTGGTATCTGTGCATTTCATTTGCATTGCTTGATTATTTCTTGATATACCTTGCTCCTATCATGTTAGTGGGCTGAGTGAGTGCATGGAAGGAAAGGAGGGGTGGATGGCAAGCCAGCTGGCACAAAGAAAACAATTTTTATTAATAACGTTTTAATCACGAAGTTTATTTTAAAAAATTGTAAGTATTTCAATTACTAATTAAAAAATCCCCCCCATTTGTGGTTTAGAATCTTTTTTTATCAAACACCCCTAGTATGTAGCCATACTGCCGCTATTCCAGGAAATTATCCTTCATCCAAGCAGTGCTCCAGGGTACACTCCAATCAAAACCAAGAGACCTCCTTGTGAGAAGCAGATCAAGCAGACTACTTTCAAATAAGGAATAAAACAGAAAATAAATAAAGGAGAAAGAAAGGAGCACTGGTTCCTGGGGTAAATTTGTTGTTTAGATTCTAGTATTGCTTTAGGTCTTTGCTAGCAGCTGCAAAAGCAGTTGTTTTTCCCTTCCAAGTTGCCTTAAGCACATCCCTCTAGTATGACTCACATCCTGCCAGGTGGGAGGAGTTAGCCTAGTTTCTGTTTTTTAAATCAGTCAGCTAACTGTCCTTGTGAGAAGCAGATCAAGCAGACTACTTTCAAATAAGGAATAAAACAGAAAATAAATAAAGGAGAAAGAAAGGAGCACTGGTAAGTTCCTGGGGTAAATTTGTTGTTTAGATTCTAGTATTGCTTTAGGTCTTTGCTAGCAGCTGCAAAAAGCAGTTGTTTTTCCCTTCCAAGTTGCCTTAAGCACATCCCTTGAAGGGGTGGGGCCTGCTACAGCAGCTCCCAGCTGACTCACATCCTGCCAGGTGGGAGGAGTTAGCCTAGTTTCTGTTTTTTAAATCAGTCAGCTAACTGTCCTTGTGAGAAGCAGATCAAGCAGACTACTTTCAAATAAGGAATAAAACAGAAAATAAATAAAGGAGAAAGAAAGGAGCACTGGTAAGTTCCTGGGGTAAATTTGTTGTTCAGATTATAGTATTGCTTTAGGTCTTTGTTAGCAGCTGCAAAAGCAGTTGTTTTTCCCTTCCAAGTTGCCTTAAGCACATCCCTTGAAGGGGTGGGGCCTGCTACAGCAGCTCCCAGCTGACTCACATCCTGCCAGGTGGGAGGAGTTAGCCTAGTTTCTGTTTTTTAAATCAGTCAGCTAACTGTCCTTGTGAGAAGCAGATCAAGCAGACTACTTTCAAATAAGGAATAAAACAGAAAATAAATAAAGGAGAAAGAAAGGAGCACTGGTAAGTTCCTGGGGTAAATTTGTTGTTTAGATTCTTGTATTGCTTTAGGTCTTTGCTAGCAGCTGCAAAAAGCAGTTGTTTTTCCCTTCCAAGTTGCCTTAAGCACATCCCTTGAAGGGGTGGGGCCTGCTACAGCAGCTCCCAGCTGACTCACATCCTGCCAGGTGGGAAGAAATGGAGGTAGCCAGCCAGCAGTGGGAGGGGGGTTTCCCAGTGTTTTGCATCGAGTGTCACATGTATGACTATCTGCCTGCCGGGCAGAAGTCTTGGGTGTGCGTTCGCTGCAGTGAGCTCCTGGCTCTCAGGGAACGTGTTTCTTCCCTTGAAGCCAAGGTAGCAGACCTGGGGAAGCACAGAGAGGAAGTGAGGCTGGAGGATAAGATCCCCAGAGATACAACAGGAGCATCCCACTCCGTGATGAGCAGCCCTCCAGCTGCCTTGGAAAATGGGGGTCTTGGGCAGGGAGAACATCAGTCTGAGGAAGAGGAACCGGCTCCCTCAGTTGGGACCCCTTCCTCAGATGCTGTGCCCATATCTTCGTGCACCGAATATACTTCTCAACGGGTGGTAGTAGGTGGGCTTCTTGTAGTAGGTGATTCGATTGTCTGGAACATAGAAAGCTGGGTTTGTGATGGATGTGATGACCGCATGGTAAATTGCCTGCCGGGTGCAAAGGTCGCGGACATTACGAGGCATCTAGATAGGCTGGTAGATAGTGCTGGGGTGGAGCCAGTGGTCGTGGTACACGTTGGTACCAATGACATTGGGAAGGCTACGCGGATGGTCCTGGAAGCCAAATTTAGGTTGCTAGGTAGAAGATTAAGGTCCAGGACCTCAAAGGTAGCATTCTCGGAAATGCTACCTGTTCCACGCGCAGGGACAGCCAGACAGGCAGAGCTCAGGAGCTTCAATGCGTGGATGAGGCAGTGGTGTCGAGAGGAAGGTTTTAGATTTGTTAGGAACTGGGGAACATTTTCAGGAAAGCCAGACCTGTACAAAAGGGACGGGTTACACTTGAACGAAAATGGAACCAGACTGCTGGCGACTAATATTAAAAAGATTTCAGAGCAGCTTTTAAACTGATTCCTAGGGGAAAGTCGACAGGAGCTGGGCAGCTTCCGGTTCGAGAGAGTGAAATGCCAAGTATGGAGGACGAAATCCATACACAAATGGCTGAGTCAACAGAAAAGATAGATAGTAGTAGTCGAGAGGTAGGACATGGTAGGCCTTCTACAAATTCTCACAAACAGCCAAAGTTGAAAGTGCACCAGAGAAATAAATATAAATGTCTGTACGCAAACGCTAGAAGCCTTCGAACAAAAATAGGGGAGTTGGAATATTTGGCAAAAGAAAAAATATTGATATTATTGGCATAACAGAAACCTGGTGGACGGAGGAAAACAAATGGGACACAAAGATTCCAGGTTATAAACTGTACAGGAAAGACAGGAGAGGGAAAAATGGTGGCGGTGTGGCCCTGTACATAAATGAAGAGCTAGAATCTCATGAATTAGAACTTCAAGAAATTTCAAACTCACCTACAGAAACATTGTGGATAAAAGTCCCAGGACAAAAAACTAATCTAGCACTAGGGATCTGCTATCGCCCTCCCAACCAAACTCCAGAGGCAGACTGCTATCTGGAAAACGAAGTTAAACAGGCCTCAAAAGAAATACATTAGTCATAATGGGGGACTTCAACTATCCCCAAATAGATTGGCCAAATTCTTGTTCTACGCATGAAAGAGAGACAAGGTTCCTCGACATGCTAGCTGATTATTCCCTTGAGCAGATGGTCATGGAACCAACCAGGGGAAAGGGGATCCTGGACTTGATGCTAACTAATGAACAAGATCTCGTTCAAGATGTCCTTGTAACTGAGCCCATAGGTACCAGTGACCATAACACAATAACCTTCAACGTAAGTTTGGATAGCAAACTGTCAGTGAAAACTAACACGGAGACATTAAACTTTCACAAAGGGAATTTCACCAAAATGAGAAAAATTGTAAAGAACAAACTAAAAGGAGCAGTAAAAAAATCAAATCTCTCCAAAATGCTTGGAAACTGTTTAAAAATACCTTAAAACAGGCCGAACTAAAATGCATTCCAATAAAAAGAAAGAGGCATGGAAAGCCAAGAGAGATTTTGAGGCACACATAGCAAAGAATATTTTTTAAAAACAACAAAAACTTATTTAAGTACATCAGAAGCAGGAACCCAACTAGAAAAGCAGTTGGGCCACAGTTGGGCCACAATGGTCAATGGTCAGAAAGGGAAAATCAGCGAAGACAAGGAGATTGCTGAGCGGCTAAATGACTTCTTTGCCTCCGTTTTCACACAGGAGGACAGACAACATATGCCTGCAGCTGAGTCAGTTTTTTCAGGGGAGGGAATTAAAAGAATTAAAACAGATACAGATAAACAAGGAGGATGTTCTCACATGCCTTACTAAACTAAATGTCAACAAATCACCAGGTCCAGACGGCATCCACCCCAGAGTTCTTAAGGAACTCAAGTGTGAAATTGCTGAACTTCTAGCTAAGATATATAACCTTTCTCTAAGATCAGGCACTGTACCCGAGGACTGGAGGGAGGCAAATGTAACACCGATCTTCAAGAAAGGATCCAGAGGTGATCCAGGAAATTATAGACCAGTCAGTTTAACCTCAGTTCCAGGCAAAGTGATGGAAACCATTATTAAAGAAAAATTACTAGGCACATAGAAGAACAGGCATTGCTGAAAGAAAATCAACATGGTTTCTGCAAAGGCAAATCATGTCTTACTAACTTGTTAGAATTCTTTGAGGGTGTAAATAAACACATAGATAAAGGGACCCAATTGATATTGTTTACCTTGACTTTCAAAAGGCTTTTGACAAAGTCCCTCACCAAAGGCTCCTAAATAAGCTCTTCAGCCATGGAATCAGAGGACAGGTCTTGTCCTGGATTGGAACCTGGCTAAACTGTGGGAAACAAAGGGTGGTAATAAACGGACATTTCTCTGGGTGGAAAGAGGTGAGAAGTGGCGTACCCCAAGGTTCAGTTTTGGGTCCGTTACTTTTAATTTATTCATTAATGATCTGGATGTAGGAGTTAATTCTGAGGTAGCAAAGTTTGCAGACGACACTAAATTGTTCAGGGTAGTTAAAAATGAAACTGACTGTAAAGAGCTTCAGAAAGATCTCTCGAAATTGAGTGAATGGGCAACGAAGTGGCAAATGCATTTTAACCTAAACAAGTGTAAAGTCATGCACATCGGGGCAAAGAACCCCAACTACACCTACAAATTGATGGGGTCAAAGCTTTCCGAGACAAACCAGGAAAGGGATTTTGGGGTTTTGGTGGACAGCTCAATGAAGATGTCAACCCAGTGCGCTGCAGCAGTGAAAAAGCAAATTCTATGCTTGGCATGATCAGGAAGGGAATCGAAAATAGGTCAGCAAATGTTGTATTACCTCTCTACAAATCGATGGTAAGGCCACATTTGGAGTACTGTCTACAATTCTGGTCTCCGCACCTTAAGAAGGATATAACGGAACTGGAAAAGGTACAGAAAAGGGCAACAAGAATGATCCAAGGGATGGAGCGGCTCCCTTATGAAACCAGGTTGCAACGCCTTGGTCTTTTCAGCCTTGAAAGACAGCGTTTAAGAGGTGACTTGATCGAAGTGTATAAAATCATGCATGGGATAGAAAAGGTGAATAAAGAAAAACTATTTTCTTTGTCACAAAACACTAGGACTAGAGGGCACTCCCTGAAGCTCCAAGGTAGGAAAATTAGGACTAATAAAGGGAAATATTTCTTCACCCAGAGGGTCATTGGGTTATGGAACTCACTTCCAGAAGAGGTTGCGACAGCTGTCAGCCTGAACAACTTCAAGGCAGGATTAGACAGATTCATGGATACCAAGTGTATCGGTAGTTACTGAAAAGGACATTCAAGTGCCACCTCGGAGTTGGTCGAGGTAGGCAGGATTTCCCTGGGTACTGGTTGTGGGGGGTCGGGAGCAGGTCAGGGTTTTGCCCTCCCTTCTGCTCGAGATCCCCGTGTACAACTGGTGGGCCACTGTGTGATACAGAATGCTGGACTAGATGGGCTGAGGTCCGATTCAGCATGGCTCTTCTTATGTTCTTATGTTCTTATGTTCCTTGAAAATGGGTACCACCTCTGCTGAACAGTGGTGGCATATCTTGAATATATTTCCCCCCTCTCATTTCAGTAATTTTGTAAGACCTTGATTTCATGGATGGATGCTGCAATGTGGGTCCTTCCCATACAAGTACTGCAGTGTTCACAATTGAGAAATGTATTAACACCAGAGTAGAATGTAGCTGCTTAATACACTTCCTCACTGTTGAGCAATGGACAAGTAGCACATGCTACAGCAGGCCCAAATCCAATTGCTGCTCCCTGCTACAATAGTTAATTGATGATGCTTACTGATATGGTGGGGAAGATCTAGTTAAGAGTAACAACTTTAGACCTCCCATTCTTGACATTGTCAAAAAGGACTTTAATCATCTTCACAGATGAGACTTATCAGGCTTGTGTCCTCATCATGACTTTCAGACTGTACTGATATGTGTCACTTGCAGTCGTCACAATATGTTTATTTTTAGAACTCAGAAATACAATGCTATTATTAAGGACAGTATGCAGTATATATTTTATATGAAAAATAGTTAATGAGAGGGGAGAAAGGAGGTATGTAAACATCCCAAAATAATTTTAAAAAGAGATATTTCAGATTGTTTTTTCCTGATAACGTTGACAAATTTGTCTTTTTCTCTAAGGATCAGGATCATTTAAAAAATCCATTAACCTCTCTTGCCTTCTTTCTTGTCTTTTTTGCAGCAATAAACTGCTATATGGAATGATATAGATCAGCACTAGAACCTTTTTAATGCTGTGTCACATCTTTGATGTCAATGACTTAACACAAATTTGTAATCTATCAGCTATGTTATTCCCTTAGAAGAGAGACAAGAGGTTAATGAGTGCTTATAATTCTGAAACTGGCAGAAAAGGGCAAATGCACCACAATTATATGAATGAGAGAAAGTGATGCTATTGGCACATTCTGTTATATTTCTGTTCCTGTGGAAATGGATACTCATTGCAGAACACAAAAGGACTGGCTAGACTAGTTGTGTTACTGCCAAGTGATGGCTGCCAGATCAGGAGATTCATCTAAATCCACTAGAGCTGCAGCAGATTTGCTTTTAAATCAAAGGTGTTTGTGTGTTAAAATGGTTTCATTTTGGCATGTGAATTTTATCTCAATTTGGTCCATAATTTCAATAGATAAGCTAATTAAAGTGGTAGCAGTTCTGGGTTATTTATAACACCCAGCACAGCCAAAAAATAAAATAAATTACCCTTTGGGTTCTTTTTTTCTTTTTCTTTTTACCTAAGAGAAACTTAGGTGTTTAGCCTTCTTTGACAAAGAGTGCTGGTCCCTCACCAAACTATAATTCTCATGATTCCATATCAGACATGACAGTTCAAGTGATGACACACTATATTGATTCCACAATTTAGATGCACCCTCAAATGCATAATATCTTCATGCTTATCATTCAGTAGCATTGATCTGGCATAAATTACATGTAGATACTGAAACTGATTTGAATAAAAAGTATGCAAGAATTGTTACGAGCTGTTTCACCCAGTGGTCAATAGCAAAGTTGTGTATGATACATGCCTGACTACATGTCACATAATATGTCATATGTCAGAGATCAAACAATGTGAGAATGAATGAATGTTGTTGTTTTTGTAGGAGACCCCCAGTTGGGGTCCTGGCTGAGTCCGTTGCAGAGGGCAGCAAAATGACAAGACTCTAGTCTCCAAAGGTAAAGCAAATCTCATTTATTTTCTTCATGGCTGTGGAAAGACAAGCAAGCCAGAAACAACACAGTGTTTCCCTCAAAGTGGCTGCCATATTAACCATCCCAAAAGTGAGGCTTTTTATACCCTTTAACAAACATCTTAAGCAATGCATTTAATGTATAACCATCCTATATATGGTTATACATTAAAGTTATCCTGCTTTTGCTGCTTTTGCTTTCCCCAAAATTAGGGATAAGGATGTAGGTGAAAAGGTCATATTGGGAAAAGACTAGAAAAGACTACGTGTCACTCATTCCAGTATGGGAGGGGGGGGGGTGTTTCTGTTTTCACTCAATCTTTGGTTCATGTTGACCTATTAAACCTGACCCCTTTGGTATTCTGCTGACCACTCCAGTCCCTCTTTCCTTGTTCTGCAGGTTTTTCCATGATACGTGTTTCTAGCTCTGCTGACATTGTCTCTAATCTTATCTTCGTTTGCCAAAGTACAGGAACTGTTGATTTCTATACTTATCTCAGAAGCAAAGTTGACTCGTCTTTAAAGAGTAACTTGTCTTGTAGTTTCATGCAAAAGTCTCGCTAGTATATGCTTAGAATCAGTTTAGGGTTTTAGGGGTTTTTTAGACCTAAGCTTCCTTCATTTTCATGTTGTGTGCCATCAAATCAGTTTTTAGTTATGGAGATACTACCATAACTAAGCCTGATTGTGACTTACTCAAGGTCTATAGCTACATGGCTTTCTCAAAGTCTGAAGAGTTAGCATGATGCAGTGGTTTGAACATTGCACTATGTCTAGAGATCAGGGTTTGGGCATCCATTCAGCCATAGAAACCTACTGGGAGACCTTGGATTAATAATTTTTTCTCAACCTCAGAAGAAGGAAATGGCCGGCCTCTGCTGAACAAAATAAGTCAAGAAAACCCTGTGGTAAGGTTGCCTTGGGGCAACCAAAAGTTGGGGGGAAAGCGTGGTATTTTCCCCCTCCCTGAGATCTAGCCCAAAACTCAAACCACTGCAACATACTGGCTTTCTCATCTTATCTCATTTTACAGGCACTTAATTTTTTAGGTGGAGCCAGTACATACACAGTGGCTTGTAATCAAGTAGTTAAACTTTTAGTGATGTAAATTCTTGGGTAAACTAGTGACAGAGAAGACATGAATAAATTTGAGGTTTCATTCATTGTTTAATTTTTCAGCCCATGTCTAGACAGGACCTTGACTCTTTTGCTTTAAAACCGATTTTTATCCAAAACAACAAATAATGCTCTGGTTGCACCCCTGGGCAAATCTCTTCTTTTCATATTCACAAATATCTTGGATCCAAGGTCTTTGGTTCTTGTTCTTGTTCTTAAGAGCATTTGTAATAATCCTGACAGGATTTCTCTTCATTTAGATAGCTGTGTGGAGTATTTGAGTTTAGCTGGAAACAGAAATCCAAATCTTGGAAATGCTAACTATAAGGCTTACATTAAGATCCCCACAGCTAGAATTAATGATTTTTTAAATGTATGTTTTTGAAAATATATAATTATTTTTCAAATGTGTATGTGATTATGTTTTCCCCATCACATGTAGCTGTCCTACTCAATTACAGCAAAATGCATGCTATAAATTAGAAGGGAAAATGATGCTTGGGTGTTTTATTTAATCAGTTTTGAGGTGATAAGATGTATTTATCTGTTTTAAGATTTACTGTACTTAGGATAACAAGTGCTAAAAATACTTAATGCAGCTTCTTCACCAAATACCTAGTTTGTTTGGTTTTCTTTGCAGTACATCAAATATGTTCTGGGTCATATGACTAAATCCTCTCAAGAACACCAGCGCTAAACCTATAATTACAGTTATGTAACCTGGCTACTGTGGTGCACAGTTATAATAATTTCCTCAATTCTCTAATTGGTGGGGATGTCATCACTGGGGGGTACATAGAGGTTAAAAGGAGAAACAGCTCATGTGGAAATAAAAACAGCTGTGGATGTAAGTACTTTGCACTAATAATGTGGGGACTTGCTAAGATTGGCAAGGAAACAAATCAATGTCAGGTTTCTAATCACATTGTGGGAGCTCTTCATTAAGATAGTGCATGGTAGTTGATATTCAGGTAATAGGTTTCTTTTCATTGTTACTGCAGCTGTTTAAAACTACAAGTCAATAAAATAGTGAATTCCTTTCTTATCCTTTGAACCAGCTTATTATAGAGTGTACTGAAGAAAGAACACAAATATTACCATTTTATGCTCATCCCACGTGTCAGTATATGTCATCTCCGCCCAGGTTAGCTGTTTTTCAGTAGGTGTAAACTCTCCTTGTTTTTGCTGGCATAATCATTTTGTCAAGGTCAGAGTTTTTCCAGTTATGATACATTATAACCAATGAAAATGAGTGCTCAGTGGCAGTTGGGATTGGGGTAATAAGATATTAGCATGATATATGTGTATATATATATATATATATATATATAGAGAGAGAGAGAGAGAGAGAGAGAGACCGACCGACCGACCGACCGACCGACCGACCGACCGATTGACCAAGGTGAACAATTCTGGTAGATATAGGATCAACTCTCATATTAGTGCCACTCTAATGATCTTCATCAATTAAAAGTTTAAAAATAGAATTTTTTCTTGGGTTTTGCCTTCTGCACACCTTCCTTTTGGGAGTTTTCAGGGGTGTGACGGGAAGGGTATAAATAAAACCAAACACTTGGTTTGCCATTGTTTGTTCATTTTATGACAAAGATTTATATCTGAGGTCCTTCCACACAGCTGAATAAAATTCCACATTAACTGCTTTGAACTGGAATATATGGCGGTGTGGACTCAGACAACCCAGTTCAAAGCAGATATTGTGGGATTTTCTACCTTGATATTCTGGGTAAGATGGCTGTGTGGAAGGGCCCTCAGTAAATAATTAGGGATCTGGAAGCTATTTGATAGTATTGGAAAACCTGTGAACTGCAAAATGTCCATGGAACTTGTAAAAAAATGTCTCTGGGGACTACAAGAAGCCAGCAAGCTGTACTTTTCTCACACCTGAACCACATTATGGCTTGTACTATATCAGGTATATTTATGTTGTAGAATTAATGCAGCTTGCATCACTTAAACTGCCAAACTTCAATGATGTGAAATCATGGAGTTGTAGCTTTATGAGGTCTTTATATTTCCTTTCCAAAAAGAGCTGGTCTTTATATTTCCTTTCCCAAAGGTATCACCAAGCTACATTTCCCATATTTCCACATTATTGAACCATGGCAGTTACAGTGATGTAAACTGCATTAATTCTACAGTGCAGATGTGCCCAACATATGACATTATGACTTTGGATGCAGATCTCTCCAGGAGAATTCACTCCAAGAAACTCGTCACATTGGGGGGGAGGGGGGAGGAATTCACCATAGATCTTGGTGAATCCATCAGGGCCTGTTGAGAGGAACCTATCATCCCATGCCCCACATTGCCTGCCTTGGCCCTCACTTCATCCCACCAGGAAGCCACCCAGCTTCCCTCCATTATTTTCTATGCTACACAGGAAGCCTCCCATGTTGCCAGTGCTCATGCAATTCTTGGACCTCTGTTCAGGCACAGAGCCCCAGCAGAAGTGGATTTATGTCATATGATAGGATCCAGCAGAGCTCCATGCTTGAAGAGAAGTCCAAGTGTTGTAGGATGAGCAATTTTGCCCATCTGATGAAGTCCCAATTTTATTTTGGATAGGCAGAAAGAACGGAACATGCAGCTGTTTCCTGCATAGCAAAGACTGACAGCAATGCAACATTAATGCATTTAGTAATTTGTTAGGTTTGCCAGGTCTTGGTGGAGATTCTTTATTGGTTTAATACTCACCTTAAAGTTGGGAGAAACCATTTGGATCATTTGGCTGCATAAGTAGCATCACAAGCCTTCAGTGCCAGGATCATAGTAATGCACAAGATACAGTGGGCTTCACACATTTTATGTCTCTATAATCTCTGACTTGGCAGAAACAATGGAACACATGAAGCCTAGGGAGGAATTGTGGCTTCATTGAAGTCCATGGGAATTTTGCCATTGGGGCTGACACAGCCAGAATTTCATCCATAGCTTCTAAGCCTGTAATGGATGAGAGCATGCTGGCTTAGATACAGTCAGGAGAAAACAGAAAGAAGTGCAGGTTGGTGGGAGTCACAGCCAGAAGAGTTGGCAGACATTTCACTGGCTTTGATTTTTATATTGTCTGTTTGTAATTAGTATGTATCTTGGGATGGTTATTCCTGATGGACAATTTCCGAGTCCTTATAATGGTTATTTCCAGCAGGACCAGTTCTTTACATTGATTTAAGCCACGATGTTCAACTTCTTTGTGATATATATATATATATATATATATATATATATATATATATATAAATGGCCATCTGACTAAAGTTGAAGTTGTGTAATAGTGATATTCATTGGGCCCAGTTAGAGAAGATGCATTATTGCTAGAAGCACTTGCATTATAATTAGTGTTCCTATGGTAAAATTCATGCATATTTCTAGTCTTTATACAGATAAAGCTGCATATAGACTATTATCCATGAAAGCTTACAAATCAATCTGAGTTTCTGAGGAGTGTAGATTCTCTTTGTGAGGTAAAAAAAATTTCTTTTGAAGACCATTTTGGAATTGTGCATTATGATCAAGTAATAAGTAATATCCTTCTCTCATCCTCAAATTTCAGAGTTCCCATATCAGTAAGCAAGAGGCATTTGGTGCCAAGCAGTCCATGTCAAGAATGCCATAAATAAATCACTTGCCCACATGCCACGGAAACAAATGGCCATAGGGAAACACAGGAATCTAGATAAGAATGGGGGTCATCAATAATAATAATAATCATATTCCTTGCCCGCCTATCCTTGTGGCGAGTTATAGAATAATTAAAATACATATACATTGTATAAATAACGCAAATATTTCTATTAAGATGTATTTCTATTAAAAATATGTATTAAAATTTATTTCTATAAAATGCATATTAAAATACATCTAGCATTGTTGTAGTTGTTGCTGTTGTTGTCGTCATTTGTTACCTGCCTTTACTTGTGGCTCAAGGTGGGGCACAACACAGTTCAAACACATCACCATAAATAAATACATACAATAAAATGCATATATTAAAACATTTCAAGGAGAGTGAAACTGAATTCTACCCTATACACTGACCATAAAAAATGAATTTATGTCTGCATATTTGTCAAGATCAGCAGTTTGGTGGTTCTAATATAGCTGCTTTGGAATAATTGGAAGGGATTAATCTTTCTCCTTTTTGTAAGAGGTCAGATTGACCTTCCCAGGAAGGTATCACATGTTGTAGTGACCATTTGTGACTCCTGCTGAAATGGTATGCAGCTGATTGCAACTGCATAAAAGAGTTTTTCTGGAGAAAACTTTCCATTGTATTAGGATGTGGATTCTGTCCATTTTCCCCCAAGTTATGTGGATCCTGATATCTTGTTTTGTGCCTTGATCAACCTTGGATGTGGCTGTGTGCTTAACCTGAAGCCCTGTGTAGGAATGTGGACTGACTTCTTGGTGTGACTCCTGGATTGGAATACAGTTGAGCCAGTAGGTTAATAGACATTTGTTTACTTGAATTAATATTATTTTGGGAACTTTGTCTGTGTCGTGGACCTTGGGACTTTGTTTTATAACTTCAGCCATGAGCTATCTTTATGTTTTGTAGTTGGACATTGAAGAAACTCAATTTTTAAGTTATTGCTTTTGGTAAAACAGTTTTTGAAATAAACTGGGTGTTGTTTTGCTTAAACTCTGCCCACATTAGTGGGCAGAGCCCTGGAACATAACAATATGTTATGAACGACTTCATCACAAAGGCTGCAATTTCGGTGGTGCCTGTCAGGGGAGTAGGGAACATGTCACCTCAGAGCTTGCATCACCCAACTCACCTGAGTCCCCATCCCATGAGGGGAAGCGTTGAACCCCCCATTGTTCCTGGTACAAGACGGGAAGAGTCTCATGTTGCCACCTTGGCAGCATGCTCCACTTGTCTTCCTTTTAAGCATGGAGCCCTGCCAGAAATAGCTATTGTGTAATGGGAACTGATGGACTCCATGCTTAAAAGGAAGAATGCTGCCTAGTTCACCCTGTCTGATGAGGTCACAAGAGTATGGTGGGGTGTGTGTGTGTGTAAATTAATTTCCTTTTGCAATGTCCCAAAGTAGAAACAGTGCTTAAACATGGTTCAGAAATATTCACATTATTGCAGAACATGGAGGAAATTGCTGGAACTATTCTCTGCATGGGAAGGAAATTCAGATTGATACCTCTACTTCCCTTTTAGTGTTCTACAAGCTAGTTAAGACATTTTTGTGATCAACGATCATACTCGAAAATGTAGTGGGGAGGAGGCGGTTTGAATCTGCTCATAGCAAGACTGGCAGCAGAAAGAGTCACTGGAAATCATGACTTGCGAGTGAATCATAAGAAAATTGATCTTTGCCAGATTATGAATATGAATAGTTTGGAACTATGCATTTAAGGTACACTTTTCAACAAAAATGTTATATTAAGACAATTTCAAAGAATATAAGGAAGGTTTGTGAGGTCTGAGTTAGCCTTACCACCACCACATAGTGCCTAATGAATGTGCCTGCCACTGACCATGAAATCATCAGGCATAAGAAAGGTCTATGTTTGTGTTGTCGTTAAAATAAACACAGCTTTCTTGGATGGAAGAGCCATATAGAAGAATGTTGGTATATCAATACAAGTCCATTTTTTCATGTATAGGAAGAGATGGTATGACATAAAGGAGGCTGGTCCAGTCTGCTTCACAGCCCTACATATCTTTTTTAATGATATAAGGATGTTCAGATGAACATTTCTTCCAAAAAGCAGTAATTCATGTGTGACAAAAGCAGGGGGAAGAAGTAGAAGGTCATAGGCTGCAAGAGGAGGATATTGCAACAGCAGCAGCAATAAGAATACAGAGCAGCATTACAAAGTAAAATACTTAGTAAAATATGCATTAGTTATAATATAATTATTCAGTATTAGTGTAAACAGAGATAATAGCTATCATGTCACAAGTATTAGATACATTTTAGATTTATTGGCTCCTTTGAGTATTTTCCCATATGAAGTCCCTAACGAGGTTATATATTTATAGAGGTTTTCAAGCACTTGCACTTGTGTTGCACACCTGCAGAAGAAGCAATCCATTCCTGCCCCTATTTTTGCCAAATTCTGCAATAAGAAAGGAACATGACCATAGTTTCTTACAGCTCTTAGACTGAGTAAAGACATCAAAGACAAGTTTTATACTATCTTTGTTCTTTTAAGCATCAGCTGTTTGTTTATTCATTTGTATTTTGCTCTGCTTGTCCTCCTCCCACTTGGCAGAAGGAACTTTTGCCACAGGGAGAAAAACAGAAAGAATACAGCTGGGACTGGGACTTGTTCCTTCTAGCAGGAGAAATCAAGGCCACTGCTCAATTCTATCAAGTAATGATTTCTTCATAGTGCTGGACATTTAGGGTCAAAGTACACGTGCATGAACGTTTTTCCCCCAAGTTCTTTTGCTGGAAGCTACAATTTGAATCATTGACATGCTTGGGAGGGGAATACTTATCTCCTTCCCTTCAGGTTGTTTTTCTTATCAAAACGACCCCTTCCTGTAGGGAAATCAACGTCCAATCCAGGCTACAGCTCCGCAGAGCTGATTTGATTTAAAGTGGGGACCAGGGAAACAGTGTGTCAGGGAAAACATTCATATGATTGTAACAACCTTAGAGTACTCTTATCTATTACAGGAACTCACCTTAAGGTATGCTTTTTACATTTCTTCTCCAGTGGGGAAATGCTCCCATTTACTAATTCTTGTGTGGTCAAATGGAGCAATGTATCCCTAGCATAGAATGGCCCTGTGTCTGAAGACAACTGATAAAGAACTTTGCAAGCAAGGGGCACTATATAGCTTTCCTGGCAATGATTCATGAAAGTAAATGGGCTATATCCATTTTCTTAGAAAGCAAGGGGAAAAAATCTGTCCATTTTACTTTTTTCTATTTCCCTCCACATATGGGATTTTCAAGCCCCATGATCTTGCACTCATGAATATCAAATTTCCATATTTTAGTAAATGCTTCAAAAACAGTTTAAAGGAAAAGGGGAATGCCTTGCAAGTCATAAAGATGTTTATAATGTCAAGCCTTTCTGATACCCTAATTTAGTGCTGAAATTACTGAATACAGTGATCCCTTAGTATCAATTGGAATCGGTTCCAGTACCCTTTGCTGATGAGTTAATCCACAAATGATCAATTCCCATTACATAAAATGCCATAACAAAATAGTGTTCCTTATATAAAATGACGAAGTCAGTTATTTTTTGGATTTTTTGAAAGGGGGGGGGTCAATCTGTAGATGGTTGAATCTATGGGTGCATAATCTGTGGATATGGAGGACTAACTGTACAATTCCCAAAATACTTGGAGGAATGAAATTGTATTTTGGATTGTCTTATATTTCTTTTGGTTGAAGTTTTGAGCTCATGGGAAGAAAGGCAGGAGGAAAAGGGAAGTAGCTTATTGTGACATACTGTTTGAGATATATTCTGCAATAAAAAAATCAAATAATTACTATTATTTAAAAATCCAGTCCCCAGAAACATATGAGTTACCTTACTAAATCAGAGTCCATTTGGTTGGCTTTTATTGTTGCACTACATCTTAGTAGTACCCAGTACTACTACTTTAGTGCTTCCATTCTTGTTGAAAGCTATTGTGTCTTTTTTGTCATGGAAAAGAAAAGCTGTCTTTATATCTATCAAATCAATGAAGAAATATCACTCTGGTTGGATAATTAAGATGTGAAGTTTGATACCATTGCCTAGTTTTAAGGCAATCCATAAAATGAAAGTGATTATAAACCATGCCAGCACAATGTATTCCCGTGAGTCTCTGATAATTGGGATGATCATTTAATTGGCACATACTTTTTCCACTGGGGTGTGCCAATTAAGCAGATTCTAGTATACTATCCAGCAATAGGACTTTTTATATTAGCTCTTCTTTCTAAAATTACTTGTATTGAAAAGGATCATGAAAAAGTAGTATGGATTTTTAGAGCTTACTTTCACAATGCATTATAAATGAATGGAGAGTGATTTCTCTCCCCCTGAGCAGCATTGATGGTGTGACAATTATACTGGTAGAAAGCAAAAATACTCAGTGTACTTTCTGAGTCACTCTTGAAGCCATACGAGGGAACAGAATTATGTCCAGTATGTTCAGTACTAATTGCTGCAAATGAATGTAAATGAAACTTTTTATTATAATTCAAAATACATTATAACTTAAGGAAGCTCACAAGAAGAAAATCTACCTTCTCATATATCTTCAGCTCTGAAGTTAGCTTCCAAAGAGTCTCAACTGCTGAGCGAGGGGAAATTCCCTGAAATGTCCCCCAACACTGAATCATGATCCCCTTCCAGCAATAATAGTTATTTGCCAAACATGTAACTGCAATTTCTACATCTTTTAAGAACAATAAATACATGCTGAGATACAGTATCCCTGTGACGAGATATTATTATGGTCAAATAAGTTTCTGAACTACTTTAGGAAAATTACTTATCTATTATTTGTGACAGAGGTTCCAGGGGGTCAGGTCCATCTGTCTGCATGCCCTCTGTCTTCAGTTTCCTGGGAGAAAAAAGATAAAACGATTTGGATGATGGCTAGAATGCAGGTGGGAGAAAAACTGAATCAAGTCCTATTAGGAAACACAGCACAGAGACCACTTAAGGGATTATGGGTAGTTGATGGAGATAGCAAAGAAATCTGACTGCCTTGACATGTTTTTATCCATGGAGTTCTGCCCAGCAAGTAAACCTGATTTTTTATAATCTGAAACTTTGTAGTTGGTGATGAAGCTCATTGCCTCCTGCTGTGATGAAGGTTCCTCTATTTTGGCAAGCAAAATTGCTTGCATTCGCTCCAATGGACATTGCTGTACAATCCAATCTACATTTAGTACAGTTTTGTCCAGTTATTCATACTACTATTAGTCATTCACAAATAATTTTCTGTTTCTAATCCCTTGGGATTATAGACCCCTTCACCTTTCTTGGTTTAATCGGAAGTCACATTTTATCATCTCTATCTTTTCAGCAAATACATTTTCTCATCAGTTAACAGTTCCCCATATTGTTTGTTTAATCATACATCTTTGCTATATGAAGATTTGTATGGGTAATTTTTTGACACTTTAAGCAAGTGTTGGCAGCTGTAAATTCAGATATTATCTTAAAATCTCTTTCTTTAAATGCGCAGTGATAAACTAATTAGTGCATATATGCTATAGGAGAGGCCATCCTTATTATCATTTTCCTCATAGCTTCCCATATTACTAAAAGCAATATTTCTAAAAATAATGGTGTCATAGATAATGGATGGGAGATGGTTTGGCTAGTGTAACATTACAGAAGCTAACCAATCTAATGTTGGGCCATACAGTTCTAATATTGGGTGCATGGGCAAGGTGGTACACAACTGAATGAACAGGAAAAGGGAAGCACTCATTGGGAAAGGAATGTAAAATGTGAAGATTAGACAGCTGCTTTGTTCATTGTTCAGTGCCCAGCACTAAAAGCTGGCAAGGATTCTGTCAAAGACTAATGCAGGGAATGCAGTAATTAAAGACAGTGTCATACTGCAGTGAACACTCACAAAAAAAGGCAGAGTGTGTACCACAAGACCAGCATTACTTTGGTTATCTCACATCAGGGAACCTCCTGTCTTTGAACTACTTCACTCAGCATTATTGAATCCATATGAAACACAATGTCACACTTAATGAAAATACATTTTTTAAATATTTTCTTGATTTTTATGGCTGTCAGAAGCTAGATTTGTAGTCATTAAAATTAGAAATTTATTTTGATTTGCTTTCCTATTGTCTACCTGTACTTGTGTACATTTTTCCCCCCCTGAAGTGAGAAAATCCCTCAACCTGTCAGTGTCCAGGTTTGCCTTGGGGAAAAATATTCTCTGCCTCCACTTCACACCTTCTCCTCTGCTGCTAAGCTTGAAATCAGAATGGATAAGTGACATGCTGAAATAGTCCAAAACTGACCAGTGTGAGAGTCTACAGATGATGCTCTGGGTGTCAGAGCATCAACTTACTATGGGTCAGTTATAGAGGGCTTTAGTATTCCATTCTATACATTGTTCTTACCAGATGTTGTGAGGGAAAGAAACTGCTTTCTTTTATGAAAGAGAGGGGAAATCACTTTCCTTCCATCTGGCAATTTTGAGGAGGAGGTTGGGCTAGTAAAGATGCTGTTTTCTTTCCTAATTAATAGATTTTTATGGAGGTTTTTGTGTACTTACCTACTACTGCACTTGGAAAATATTACAAGAAATAAATGTGGAGAGGGACTCATTTTAGCTCCAGTTCTCCTCTGTACACTTCCCTTTCCAAATGGGTGGCAGTGGCAATGGCCAATATTTATTTATTTATTTATTTATTTATTTATTTATTTGACATCATTTATATTCCGCCCTTCTCACCCTGCAGGGGACTCAGGGCGGATCACAAAGCACATATACAGGCAAACATTCAATTCCATTTGACATACAACATATACAGATAGACATAGAGGCAATTTAACATTCCAGCTTCTGGCCACCAGGAGGAGCTGTCACATTCCTTCATTCTTTTTGTGTGTATTTCCTGGAGATGTTATGGCTTCGTAAATTAAGCCTCCCTACACAAGTGGTACCTAAATTTCCTACTTGACAGATGCAACTGTCTTTCGGGTTGCAAAGGTCGATAACGAGCTACACAATTGGTCGAGAGCTCACCCCGACCTGGGCAGGCCTCGAACTCATGATCTTCTGGTCAGTAGAGATCTGATGCAGCCAACATCCAGCCAGCTGCACCACATTTTCTTTATTTTGTTTTCAACATAGGCATGCAAAACAAAGCTCCAGCCAATAATACCCACTATGGCCAGTTCCTAGAGCACCTATTATCTTTATTTGGAGCTCAGCACTGGCAAATGAAGATGGCAAATGCGACTGACTGCAGCATCATTCTGAGCTCTATAAACAATAAACTGGATCAGCTAGTAGTTATAGGAAATGTCACTGTGATCTTGTAGGCCTTTGGGTTCCAGACCTGTACTTAGATATTAATTCACTGCAGTTGCACCATATTCTTTTTATTATTTCTTTTTAATCTGAACTTTAAATTAGCTATTCAAGACCTTCTTTTGGATACAGAGGTTTGAACCATATTGATTACAGTTTGCTACATTGGCCAAGTCTGCTGTGATGTATGAAGATGGCTGTTTGACAATACCTGTGCTGTTTTGTGCTATTAAACTGCCCAAAACACCGATACAAATAAATATTGCTGCTATGTTTCTGTGGTGTGCTTTCAAGTCATTTCTAATGTGTAATACTCCTGAAGTGAAACTATTGCAAAGTTCTCTTGGAAATATTTATTTGGAAAGGGGTGGGGGTTCTGTCTTTCTTTGAAGCTGTGAGAGCTTGACTTGTTCAAATTCATCCAGTGGGTTTTCATAGCTAAGTGAAGATTCTCCAGAGTTGTTGTCCCATGCTCTGCTACACAATGCTGACTCTGAGAAACAACTAGACTAATAGATGTATTTCCAATTATGATTGTAATTGATATCTGATATGGATGTTGCTGGATATGAAACAGGTGCCGCTAGATTTCACAGTACCCAAAGATAGTAACCTTTTGAAATCTGTGCATTCACAGATGCCCTTTTAGAGGTTTATATTTCTTTAACAGATGAAATGGTATTTCTTAATGGATAAATGGCTGCATTATATGCACTAATGATAAGCTTGCTAGAGAGATGCAGAAATAAAGGTTCTTAAGAAAATAGAACATCCTGTTTGCTGGAATATGATGAATGTGTTATGCCTAACAATACAATGTAATAATGATAACAACAATAATAATAACCTGGAACCCCAGGTTTTGGCTATGACCAGGGGAGCATTCGCACAGTTAAAACTTGTGCGCCAACTGCTCCCGTACCTTGGGAAGTCTGACTTGGCCATGGTGGTCCACGCTCTGGTTACATCCCATATAGATTACTGCAATGCCCTCTACGTGGGACTGCCTTTGAAGACTGTTCGGAAGCTTCCACTGATCCAACGGACATCAGCCAGATTGATAACAGGAGCGGCACTCAGGGAGCGCACAACACCTCTGTTGCGCCAGCTCCACTGGCTACCAGTTTGCTACTGCCCTCTACGTGGGACTGCCTTTGAAGACTGTTCGGAAGCTTCAATTGGTCCAACGGACAGCAGCCAGATTGATAACAGGAGCGGCACTCAGGGAGCACACAACACCTCTGTTGCGCCAGCTCCACTGGCTACGAGTTTGCTGGTCGATCGCGATCAACTTCATGGGCAGCCCTGGTCTATAGGATGCTCTGAATATGAATCTGTATTGTTATTGTTCTCTGATTTATAATGTTCCTAAATTGAATCTTTGATGACATGATTTCCCTTCCTCTGATGCTATGAAAGTGTGACTGGGCCCAAGGTAAAAGGTTTTGTGTCCAAACAGAGATTTAAAACAGCCTCTCTAAAGTCCAACACTCTCTGTGGATTACATAACACATAGTAATTCATTTTAACTAGCATTTTCAATACTATTATCTGAACAATTATGCAGTATTCCTAGCTCTTTTGCATAATAACAGAGTCAGTCTAAAAAGATGTGATAGCCCCAAACTGGTTTTCAAGACTCATCAAAAAGACTCCAGAGGAAGAAGGGTGTCAAAATGTCATCTTGTTTAGGCTGAGGAGAGGATCAAGTACTGGTAATCAAGGCTATTTTTTTTCCTGTCTGCAGCACTGTCTTTCTTTTTCCTCAAACAAGCACAACATAACCTTTGAAATGTGTTAAAAGTACAAAGCACATTCTACAGCATTTTTAAAAAGTCATACATCCCATTAGTATTTTAACCTATACTTGAGGACCTTTTGGAAATTCCAAAATATTTATAGCTTTCTGTACTTCCAAAGGGGCTGCTTAGTTTATACTTTCAGTCTTGCCTGGAGAACTTGCAATCCCTGGACTAAACTGCCTAAGACTCACTGAACAATCACCTTCATTTCCCCCTCATTTTAGCAAGTAATTCATCATATATGTGGTACAAAATGACAGCACATTATTTACTGTGGGCCACCATGTGCTGCTGCTGGTTAACTCCTTCACATAATTCCTCTGCTAAACAAGAGACCTAATATGTGATTGTCATCACATAAGAAAATAGTGTTCTTATGGCTGCCTTAAGTGGTAGCTTTCCTATAACATGTTCAGAGAATATTTATTTATTTATTTAAGTATTTCTATTCCGCCCTTCTCACCCTGCAGGGGACTTAGGGCGGATTACAATGGCAAACATTAAATGCCATAGACACACAACATACAGTATATAGACAGACACTCAGAGACTATTTAACATTCCGGCTTCTGGCCACCAGGGGAGCTGTTGCTTCCTCATTCTTTGCATACTTCCTGGAGATTTTTATGGCCCTGTAAATCAGTTAAATTAGCCTCCCCACAAAGTGGTACCTACATTTCATTCTTGACAGATGCAACTGTCTTTCGGGCTCCAAGGTTCTACAACAAGCTACACAATTTTGGTCAGGAGCTCACTCCGACCTGGGCTGGCTTCGAAATCATGACCTTTCGGTCAGAGGTGATCTAAATGTAGCTGACTCCCAGCCATCATATTGTCACTGAAGGTGGGTGGGTAATAGTGGTGTCCTATTGTGCCAGTGTTATTGTCTCCAGCTACTGCTAATTCTGTTGAAGGTATGAACCAAGCATAAATAGCACACATATTCTGCATATGATTGGAATCCATGCAATTATGAAGAGCTCATGCGTGCAAGTAAAGTATTGAACTGGCAGTGAAATATGTGGAGGTGGGAAGATCTGATACTATTTATCTGATACTATTTCCCAAGGATGCTATCAAAGGATGCATGGCTTCAAATTTTACCATCTGAGGATCAAGGAAGAAAAGAGGGGGTATATTATCATTCTGTTCTCTTTCTGTGAATAATTCAATTTACCAAGGCCAATTTCAATCAAAAATGCAAACTACATTTACACACTACATTGATGTTCACATAAATGTTCTATTAGCACACATTAGGCTTTTTTTTCCTTCAACTTTTTCAGCCAATCATTCTCAATCATTTTACTCTGAGGGAATCCTGAAATAATTTTCAGATTTAAAAGGAACCCCACAATACAAATTATGTGTGTGTGTGTGTGTGTGTGTGTGTGTGTTTTGTAGAACCGTTAATAACCTCTTGTAAAACTCTATAGAGTAGTAATAAATAGGCATGGTTAGGTCCAGTTGGAATCTTCGTAATTCGGATTAAATTCAGATCAAATTACTTTTTGAAGTGATTTTGAAGCAATTTGGGAACCCGGAAGTATCCTTGCCATTTTGAAGTCTCTGTCGCCATCTTTGTTCCAACTCAGGAAGTGAATCAGAAAACACCCAGTGTTTGGAGGCAAGCAGCAGCTTACATGCTGGGATGCTTGCCTCCAGCCAATGAGGGGAAACCATGTGGGGAGGGGAGGGGTTTTGGCACGGCAGCCATTGCCCTTTAAAAAGGCCCGCACGTGCCTCGTGAGCTCATTGCGAGCCAGGGACGTGAATGGGAAGCAGGGCCGTAGCCAGGATTTTGTTTCGGGGCTGAATGTGAGTGAGAGAGGATCTACCGTAGCAAACCTTTTTTTAAAAAATTTTTGTATCTTTATCCCAATACCCCCATGCATATGAGATATATTGAGCATGGTGATCAGATCATGATATCAATACACATAACAGTTTAAATAATAAATGTTATTTATTTACTTTCATTAACAAAATGTTTAGAATACTTTTTAAACTTATTTTTTACTTTACAGCAAAAGTCTTCTTTTCTTCTCCCCAGCCATTTTGTCAATTACTTTTTCTGGTTTGATAGTGATGTCCCGATGGATGGAAATCATTGCTAGTCCACTAAGTCTTTGGTCTGTCATTAAACTTCTAGATACACTTTTCACTCTCTTCATGGTTGAAAACGATCTTTCCACACTGCATGTTGTTACTGGTAGAGTAGCTAACACAGTCAAAAGGAAATGTATTGACCGATAGTAGGTTTTGTCACACAGTTCCAACACTTTAAGTACCTCAGTATCTTTCTGAATTGATGGTGCAATATTACACCACATCATATACTCGGCCTTGACGGAAGCAAGTGCTGCATCATTTTCAAAGTATTCTGACAGTTGTTCCATATGGTGAACTTTGTCTAGACCTGAAAACCCAGGGAGGAGAACCTGGAAACTGGTTAAAATGTCTTCATTTGTCATGAACCTTGCAGTAATGTTCTGTATGAGTGAATCAACACATGGTATGAACACCGCAACTCTGAAATAATCTTCTACAGAAGTAGTCCCTGGATTTGCCCGATGCACCTGTCTTGAACTTTGCCTTGGAATAGTCAAGTTGCTTTGAAATATGTTTTCAGATGTTGTTCTTGCTAAGTCAAAGAGTTTTTAAAAATGACCTTTTTCATCTGCTCTCAACATCTCTAAAGACTTCAACAGTGACTTAGCATGGTTTATGGCAGATGCCATATCAAGACTTTTTTCCTGAAGAAAAACTGATAGGGGCAAAGTAAGGCTGAAGAGTTGTTCACAAACAAACAGGCTAACAAGGAAATCACGTTTTTCAATTGCAGTCAAAAAGTTTGAAGCCGAAGAAGATATTTTCCATGGTTTCTCTGAGATTTCTTCTAATGCAACTACAATCGGCTTAAATAGTTCAACGAATGTTAATACACTGCCATGCCTCTCAATGAAACGAGTCTCGCATAAACGTGTCAATCTTTTTTTCTTTGTTTCTGGCACATGAACACTAATATTAATCTGCAAAATATTGTTAGCACTTGAACTGTTTCTGAAGAAATTTGTTATTTCTTTTATTGTTCCAAGACAATTTCTGACCGAAGAGCTTGAAAATGTATCACTCAATGCAAGGTTCAGTCGATGACTTGCACAATGAAAATATCTTGCTTTGGGGTATGTTTCTCGAATTCTTGTTTGAACTCCACTTAGATGGCCAGCCATGGTGGCAACTCCATCATAGCCCTGCCCTACACACTTGCTCATATCCAATTTCAACATGTTGCATTTTTCTAGGATAACTTTAGTGACATTTTCTGCTGATTGGTCATATATAGGTATAAATCCTACAAAATCTTCTCGGATGACTGGTAAGTTTTCCTTTAAATCTACATAGCGAAGACATAGCAAAGCTGCTCTGTTGCCGATACATCCATAGTTTCATCAGCCAAAATGGAGAAGCAATTAGACTTGTTGACTCTAGCAACAATCTCTTCTGTCACTAAACTGCAACTGATTGAAATTATCTCATTCTGTATTTCAGGACTTATGTATGTAGCATTCTTGCCACAGTTAATAACATGTCTCCTTAGATTTTCGTCTCCAGAGCATGCTCTAAATCGTAGTAAGGCTCGAAATTTTCCCATCTTTTGGAAGGTTTTTCCAAAGAGAGGACCACTGTCTTCATTTCCTCTAAGAGGCAACTCTTCCTCTGCACAAAAGAGAATTGTTTCTATAATGGGAAGTAGAGCAGCTCTGTTTTCCTCCTTCTCCCTTGCATGTTGTGTGTCTAGTTGAGAGCAAATATCTTTTTGTTTTCCTGACATTATCTTAGTGAAATTGTCTGCATGTACAACACAAGCTTTGTGATATTCTGTAGCAGAGTGTTTCATAAATGTCTCTTTGGCTTCCTTCCAGTCTCTAAAACCACACGTAACCAACTTTCCAGGAGCCTCATGAGTTCCTTTTCCTATACCATGGGGATTTAAAAAAAACATGGTTTGCAATAAACTGCATCTTCTTTTTTAGAATAGGCCAAGAAAGCAAATCCTGAGGTGGGGTCTGTAATCCATTTTTTTTTTGAAATCTTCTTGTTTGATTTTTACTTTGGGTTGAAGGAAAAGTGTAAGGCTGTTTTGGGAGGAGAACTGACTGAAGAATGTTTTTCTTTGTGTTTTCATCTATCTTCTCTTGTTGAATGTCTCCTATGTCAAAAGACTCTGCATGCCAGTTATAAAAACACATCTTTGAAAGTTCTGATATTTTGTCAGCTTCAGAAGTACGACCACTTTGTTGGCTTGAGCAATGGGAGGCTGATGTGGTACTGCTCGAAGAAGGAACGGTATTATCCTCATCTGAAAAAATAATACTACTTTTAGTACTATAAATGGAATAAATCTGTTACTGCAAACATTGTATTGTTTACTGAGTTGCTGTGAGTTTTACAGGCTGTATGGCCATGTTTCAGAAGCATTCTCTCCTGATGTTTCACCCACATCTGTGGCAGGCATCCTCAGAGGTTTGAGGTCTGTTGGAAACTACGCAAGTGAGGTTTATTGTATACTTGTATAACAATGTCCAGGGAGGGAGAAAGAACTCTTGTCAGTTGGAGGCAAGTGGGAATGTTGCAATTATCCACCTTGATTAGCATTGAATGTCCTTGCAACTCAAGACCTGACAGCTTAATGCCTGGGGACTCCTTTTGTTAGGAAGTGTTAGCAGGCCTTGATTGAGAGAGAGAGAGCTTTCCGGAGAGCCTGCAAGACTGTCCTATTCCAACAAGCTTCCGGCCCCTAAATATTTGTGACCAATCTGAAATAGCCCTTATATTGCTTTTATACTGCTTTATATGTATTTGATGTACTTTTATATTGTTCATTTGATCATTGTTGTAAGCCGCCCTGAGCCACGTTGGGAGAGGCGGCTAACAAATCCAATAAATAAATAAATAAATAAAAATGTCTGCAATTTCTGATTGTTGTTCTTCATTCACTGTCCAGATTTTAGAGTTTTTTTAAAATACTTGTAGTCAGATTTTGTTCATTTTCATGGTTTCCTGCTTTGCATTGAAATTGACCACATGCTTGTAGATTTCAATAGCTTTTCTGTATAGTCTCACAGCAGTAACCCAGTGATTCCGGCCATGAAAGCCTTCGACAACAAATTGTATGTTTTATATATCCAAGATTGTTCTACAATCATTTACAACTTAAATGTACAAAAGAAGCGACTAAAATTACTGTGTGTACTCAGTGCTGCTCTTGTGGCAAAACAATGAACTTCAATAGGGAGAGATAATTTAAGGCCTACTAGCCTAATATATATAAATGCTATTATAATATTTAAAAAGATGCATCAAAATCAGGATACCTACAAGTTTTAAAAAGAAAAGGGATTGAGCAAGCAGTGTATTATACATAGTTAATTTAGTGTTATTCTGAATAAAACATAAGTTACCTTTAACTTTAGATGAAATGTTTTCCTCTCTGGGCTTTTTGAAGAATAAATCTATGCTCTTTTGGCTTCTTTTCATTTTAGCTTTTCTGTCTTCCTTTCAAGCAAACTCTCTGCTAATTCTAAACTACCCAGAAATCCCCACTCCAAAACCCAGAATTCTAAAGCTAGGGCTCCTGACTCCTCCCCCTACTCTTAAATATACAGGCTCTAAATTACATATTCTGCCCTTGGAGGCAAGATATTAGTAGCATAACTAACTTCATTTTAATGTAGAATAACTGTTTTTAATAATAATAATAACAACAACACAGGGCATTGAACCGAGCCCATGATGGATCTGGATCAAACCTGTGCATACAGGCAGGAATTAGGGAATGATTGCCCCTTTCCAAATGGACCCCCCTGAAAATTTCGGGGGGGGGGCTGAAGCCCCCTTAGCGCCCCCCCCTGGCTACATGCCTGATGGGAAGGGACTAGGCAGCTTTGGTGGGAAAGGTTTGCAAGGGAACAACAGGGTTGGGAACAAATTGGGGAAACTGGCTGGAAGCAGGCCCCTTGCTTGTGAGGCTTCCTTATGTGTGGGGAGGGAAGAAGGGCAGGGCAGCTGGGCGAAGTGTTCTTCTCTTGCCTGCCACTGTCAATTCCCCTTTTTGAAGCAGAGATTTTAATTTTCAACAGACCTCAATCCCTTTTGGATTACTTTTTGGATTTTGAGATCCCGGAAAGTCCCTTTGGATTTTGGAAAGCCCATTTTCTGCTAATAATTTCCTTAGGGAACCACTCCATACCACTTTGGAGCCCCCTTTGTCTGCTTTGGGTTTCACGTTGTACTTTTGGAAACTAGAAATCTCCTAATCTAATAATTTCCTTGGCAAACCACACCATACAACTTTTGAGCCCTCTTTCTCTGCTCCTGGTTACACGGTGTACTTTTGGAAACTAGAAATCTCCTAATCTCATAATTTCCTTGGGGAACCACACTATAAAAGTTTGGAGGCCCCTTTGTTGGCTTTGGGTTACACATTGTACTTTTGGAAACAACAAATCTCCCCCAAGTTTTGCCTGTTCCATTTGCAGCTTTTCGCATATTGTGCAATTGTGCCCGCCATCAACGAAGTGATTTGGAAATTTCGGAAAATTCCGACCTGGGGGGGGGGGTCACTTTGGAATCAAATCGCCAGCACCTCCTACATCCGAAACGATTTTTTAACCACTTTTTTCCTTCATCTAACAAGCCTAGCAATAAATCCTAGTTCAGAAATGCTTTGCCAAAGATTCTACAAATGTTTTTTTTTGTTTGTACTCTCTCACACTGCATTGCTTGACAGTAAAGAAAGTCATTGAACCATTAGAAGAAACTATGGAACCTATAAATACGAAGATATGGTGAATGGCTGTGAGCTTTGGTCATGTGAGTTATTTCCACACCACCGAAGAAATAAGTACTGCTTTGGGAAACATCGAAGTAATCCACATCACAGTTGGCACCTTAAACGAAAAACAAAACACCTTCAGCAGTGGTTGTTTGTTTGTTTATGGGATATACAGATCAAATATTTCAAGTTTCTCTCAGTGCATGTGAACAGGGTATCTTCAGGCATCAACTATAAGAATAATTTCCCAGTTATTATGTTGTTACTCTGGAAAGGCAATTTGACATCTTTGGTCCCATATATACTGACATATAATGCAATGTAGATTTATATAATGCAGTTCAATGCCATTAAATTACATTATATGAGTCTACACTGACCGTATAATGTAGTATATCAGTGTAAATGGGGCTTTTGTGTGTATGAAAGCCTTGCTCACATGTAGTGTAATCTCTGAAGTGCTACACTTTTTAAGGCTCTGTCTTCAGCTTTAACTACAGGTTGAAATTTTGGGTTGTTTTTGCCAGTTGGAAAATATAAATGGAGTGTATGATAAGGACACCCTCCAAATTCATTTCTAGTGGATATATCTTGTTGGCATAAAATGATCCCACATTACTACTGACCTTTCCTGCTTCGGTGTTTGAGAAACCCTGTCTGAGGTCCTTATGTACAGATGGAATAAAGCCTGACAGTCTGCTTTTATTCTTCTGAATTCTGTGAAAAGTTCTCTGTCTGGGAACTATATTTTTTGAAAGAGTTAATGTAACAAAAGCCTTCCTTGATGTGAAAAAAATCTATGATATAATGATAAAAATAAATGCATGCCTTTGTGGGTTTTTTTGGTATAGATGTCAAGTACTAGACCCCCCTCTACCCTTCGAGGGTAGAGAAGGGTGGGTTAGAAATAAATGAAATAAATAAATAGACATAATATGAAAACTTCAGTTATGATTTTTTTAATTCACAAGAGCTGGTTAAACATTAAATTAAGGAAGAGTTGGCAAAACAACTTTTGCAAGTTTGCACTCCCCCACTCTGACTGATGTGAGAAATTGTGTTGATGATCCCTCCACATTCCACAATTACATCACTATGATTCCACTTTAACCGCCATGGCCTCACCATAAAACACAGTGGGGTTTGTAACTTGGGGCGCCATTACAAAAATTTCACTTACCAACAATTCTAAATGCCTCTCCCTAAACTACAAACCTCGGCATTTAAGATGTTGTCTGGCATGGCTTCATGTCATCTCTAGTTTTTGGAGACCTAAAACAAATGTGGAATTAAGTGATATAATTGTGAAGTGCAAAAGGGCTCTGGATGTGAGTTTGGATAGCCACTGTTGTAATTCTTCAGTGCAGCCAAAAATTCATGAGGCTGGGAGTTATTTGGGGATTTGTGATATCCCCTAAGGATGAAGTGCTCTTAACATTTGCAATTGGTATCTTTAGCTATGTCCCTTTTAACTGTTGTAGACTTCTTAGTGTCTCAAATTGGGGGGAAAGGTGGAAAATATATCATAATCATAACGACAGTGATAGTGGGAGAGTGCAATGTGGATTGGTATATGGTGACAGAAACCAGTGTAGATTATGTACTAGCATTCTGTATCTCATGAATTTCAGTTTTGCACAAGGCAAAAAAAGTTTTAAAACATGACATTTCTTTTTTTATAAGAAAGAGAAAGGGTGTTATTGGACCATGTTTTGTGGAAGCAGAAGCCCCAAACTGGTGCTTTGTTTGTAAACCTTTTCATACTATGAGAAACAGTTGTGTTAAATTTGACAAAAATAACACTGCTCAGTAGTTTTACAAAAAGGAATATAGGAAGCAGAACCTCAAGGGATTTTCATTTGTGGCACTCTAGTTTTAGTGCACTGATGTCACTACACTTAGCACAAGACTATGAGACAATTTATTCTTTGGGGAACAGTGCCAAGTTTTTTTTCCCTTTTCTATTTTTTATATTGTTTTACTCTGTCTGCAGGTTATTCATCTGCACTTTTTTAGACAATAGAAGAGGATGAAGAAAAATCCCTTGAGCCATGTGAGATAGCTTGATGCACTTTTATGAAACTCTCAAAAATGTACCAAACCTCCCTTTCCAACCCTATCTGATTTACTTGCTTTGGGTTAAGAGGGGAGGAACACACTTGGTGAATGAATCAAAGTACAATCTCTTGGGATTTAAGCACTGCCTGATCTCAAAATGGCAATGCTGTAATTCGACAACTGAGTTGTTTCCATAGAATAAAGCTGACAAATGTATTTGATGTCTAAGGGAAATATGTTGGCCAGTATCAACAAGGATTCCCAAGTAGTAGTCCAAACATGGCAGGAAATAATGTAGAAATATGCCACTACTCCTTTCCATTGGTACATTGCATTTTCTGTGTGAAATGTGGTTATACATAATAATCGGTATTCCCTGATTTCAGGGACTGACCCTGAGTGTCATAATATGACCATTTCCAAGTATGTAGGCAAGAAGGAGCAATATCAGAGTTGCCTTGAAAAGTATGTGCATCTGAATTTTTCCCATTTATTATACAGGGCAGCTGTAATTCTATTGATTCTAATTCTATTGATTGTAATTCTAGTCCCAACTAGAGGATATGGAATCATTTGTTCTATGGTGAGTCAAGACAGACAAAAATTATATTGATTCAATCGTTTTGCTGTAATAAGTTCTAAGAGTAGGATTTAAGCTGGTGTATCTGATTTCAATAACATATTCTGAGAAATTGCGGTTTATGCTTAATGTGACTTCCTTAGTACAGGATGTCCTGAAGTTATGAACAAAACGGATTCTGTAGGTTTGTTCTTAAATTGAATTTATATGTAAGTCACAACAGATACATTTTAAGTGTAACCCCACACACACACACACGCTTTGGATAGTATATGAAATGGTTAACACCCCTGCAGTGTTTGTTTTGCTGCCTGTGCCCCTGTTCAGAAGAAGTCACCACACTTTCTGTCCCTGTTTTTTTCAACTGGATTTTGAAAAAAAAATGGTATTATTTCAAATGAATGAAGAAATCTTGAAAGAAACCTGAAGAAGGGATACTCCTCCTGAAACAAGGACTATAAACACCTGAGAACCTTGTTGTATTCCCAAGACTTTTTATCACATCTTGAATTCACATGGGACAATATTGGATATATTGAAGTTTGTCCACATGACTTTTGGAAGATCTGACTAATTATTTTGGAAAAAATGAATATTATGTTTGTTACACCATTGTTTTTTTTATTAAAAAAATGTGTTTATTGATGTTTCATAAAAGATTGTGTTACAGAGATAATATTCTAAAGGAAAAAGGAAAAAAGAGAAAAAAGAGTCCCTATGTTTTTGTTTCCCATGCTTGTATACTATATGTGTTAGTTTAGTATTATCCTCATTATTCCAATTGATATTTTTGCTGAAGTTTATAGCAATAGGACTTTTGTGTATTGACACTGAGCTCCAACATGGTTTTAAATCCTCAGTCACCTGACCAGAGCGAACCCCCCACCCCAGATGGGTCACTGAAGATGCATATTAACCATCATCATCCCTTTGGGCGTGCAGCTTGGAGTTGATGGGAGAGCACAATAGGGAAGATCACATGTTTCCCATTCAACTTTCTCTTCTATTATGTGTGTGATCTTCTTATAATTGCAAAAATGTTGTTGTATGTTAAACAAATTATCTTCAGTATCCACATAAAGTCAGTATGTTCATTTGGATATAACTTACATAATCAATTGATGAGTAATGCTATTTAACTCATGTGCTTGCCCCAAGAGTATTTTTTATCATGATGTGACCATCTCATAAGGTCTCTAGAAATAAAAATACTCATTGCCTTTTGTAATACGAAGAGTTCCACAGGGTCTGGACAGATAATTAGTCTGCATATTTCAGACACCATTCAGTTGTGGCGACTTTGTATATGTGACCTCCCCCACACACACACCTCCGGTAAATATAGAAAAATCTATTGAGCATGCTTTTAGTTGTATGCTTTGTTAGTTTTCATAGACGCTTCTGTTTTTAAAAGAATTCAATATGAAACGATCATTGCCATCAGTTCTCTCTAGTTCATTCATAAATCATGTACTTTTTGTTCAAGACTTTGATTGAGGTAGTCTGGAGAAAGTTTGATATGTGAAAAAACATTTTTAAAGGAAGTGAAAGAGATTTTAGAAACAAGTACTAAAACAATTTGCTACATGTTCATTTCACAAATACAGACATACATACTCACTTCACCATATCTCTATTTCAGAGGAATTCTGATTTTTTTTCAGTGCCAAGTATTCCCAGAAATTCATTCTTGTACATCCAAAAATCACTTTTGCCAAAAAAATAATAATTATGTGGGGATTGGACTGAGACACAGCGGAAACATAATATATCCACAAATTCCAATTCATTAACAATTTTTGAATAGAGACAATAGTTTCTTGGTATGATGTTTATGTGTCTGTGTGCATATCAGTAGTTTTTATCAAAAATGCACAAACAAAAAAGACGCTTCATAGTTTATTGGTCCTGGACTCATGCTAAAGCACTAGACTAGTGGTTCCAGGTGTTTTGGACTTCAGCTTCCACAATTCCTAACAGCTGGTAAGCTAGCTGGGGTATCTGGGAGTTGAAATCCAAAACAACCAGAGGAACAGTTGTTGGGAACCACTGATTTAGACTACACATACCTGTACATTTATTTACTTGCTTATCTGTATTTGTATGAAATATTTTCTCCCACCTTTGTCATTTTAAGTACTTCTTTGGATAACTATTAAATTAATACTTCTCACCCCACAAATATGTGCACACACTTTTGAATATATGTGTGCCTACAGAGGTTTGCTTCAATCATCTGACAAAGTACACTGTAGTCCAAAGGAAGTTTATAATTGATTTTCTTTTATTAGTCCTAGTAATGCTACTTAATTCCTTTATGTTGTTTTATGCAAAAAGAGACCAACATACCTAACACTTTGAATACCTGTTCCTTATAAACCAGGGCTGTCCAACTGGCGGCCCCGGGGCCGGATCCGGCCCCGTAGCCTGTTGGACACGGCCCCGCCTATGCCCTCAGCCGCCATTTTTAATTTTTTTTAAAAAACTGATTTTTTAAAAAAAAATGGTGGCCGGGGGGGGGGAGGGGGAGGCGGGGCAGGGAGGGGGAAAAGAGCTAGCTCCTTCTTTTCGGCGCCCCCCCTCCCTACCTAGGGGCGGAGGGAGCCGAAGAAAGGGCAGAAAGGCGGCGCCAAGAGCAGCGCGTCACAGGCCTGGCGTGACGCGCTGCTCTTGGCACCGCCTACTCCTCCCTTTCGGCGGCTCCCGGCCTAGGAAGGGGGCGCCGAAAAGGAGGAGTAGGCGGTGCCAGGGGCAGCGTGTCACGCCAGGCCTGTGACGCGCTGCTGTTGGCGCGCCTTCTGCCCTTTTTCGGCACCGAGAGAGGGACGGAGAAGCGATCCAGGCAGGGAGGAGGAGCCAGCTGTCTTCCTCCTGCCTGGATCGCCCCTCTTCTCCTCCCTCTCTCGGCGCCGCCGCTGCGAACTGCCTCGCAACGGCGGCGCCGAGAGAGGGACGGAGGGGGCGAGCCAGGCAGAAGGAAGACAGCTGGCTCCTCCGCCCTGCCTGATCGCCCCTTCTCCCTCTCTTGGCGCCGCCGTTGCGAGGCAGTTCGCAGCAGCGGCGCGAGAAAGGGAGAAGGGGCGATCCAGTCAGGGAGGAGGAGCCAGCTGTCTTCCTTCTGCCTGGATCGCCCCCTCCGTCCCTCTCTCGGCGCCGCCGCTGCAATCTGCCTCGCAGCGGCGGCGCCGAGGGAGGGTGAAGGGGCGATCCAGGCAGGGAGGAGGAGCCAGCTGTCTTCCTTCTGCCTGGATCGCCCCCTCCGTCCCTCTCTCGGCGCCGCTGTTGCGAGGCAGTTCGCAGCGGCGGCGCCGAGAAAGGGACAAGGCGGCGGTACAGGGAGGAGGGGCCAGCTATCTTCCTCCTGCCTGGATCGCCCCTTCTCCCTTTCTCGGCGCCGCCGCTGCGAACTGCCTCGCAACGGCGGCGCCGAGAGAGGGACGGAGGGGGCGATCCAGGCAGGAGGAAGACAGCTGGCTCCTCCCTCCTTCGCCCCTCCTCCTTCCCGCACCGCGGCGCGTCCGCGGGGAGGAGGAGGGGCGAAGGAGGAGGAAGTCAGCTGGCCCCGCCCCTTGCCCCGCCCCCGCTATCGGCCCCACCTCCTGCTCACTGATCACCTGCGGCCCCCCAGGTGATCAGTGACACTTCTTCCGGCCCTTGGGCCGGAAGAAGTTGGACAGCACTGTTATAAACGATGCTTCTACAATGGCTCAGATATACTTAAGAAAATGGAGGAAGAGGAAGCACAAGGGTTTAACGATCACCAATGTATTAACTTCTTTCTTTTTATTTCCTTTGTAGTTAACCATGTATGGTGAATTTGCTATGATAGGTGCAATTTACCAGGTTTTCTCTGTCCATGCATGCCTCTCTTTTGTATTATGAATATCTTTTTTAAAAAATAAATAGAAATAATATTTGAGATAGAGTCAGGATCCTCTCATGTTAGAAATGTGAAGAAAAGTTGTGAATCTACTCATTCTGAACAAGGCAAATTATCTTTCAAGAGCCTGTTGACCCCTGAAAAAATGTCTTGCATCAGCATTTTTTTCAAAAAAGCATGAGCACTTTTTAAAAAAACTTTCAAATTTTGTCTGTATAATACTATCTTTTTCATGAAGCAAAATGCATTCACACACATAAGTACAAGCAAACATAAAAGGATTTGTCTTTGAAAACCTAAAGTACTTTCATTGTAAAGTTTTCATTAAAAATGAAATGAAATTTCCTCTTGCCCATCCCTTCTTCTAAGTTTTTATTTATGTATTTGTTTATTTTCCTGCATTCATACCTGCTTTTCCATTAGAACAACCAACATGGCAATATGCAATTAAAATTAATAATTCAAGGATAAATAAGCCATGGTGCAATAAAACTGTCTGAAAACCATATCAATAAAAACCAAGCAATTGAAAACACTGTTTAAAATAAACAAATAAATGTAGAGCTAGTCACAAATCTGTATTCTAGTTGGTGCATACATGATAGTTTTGTATTCACATTACCTATATATGCATATTATTGTATGTATTTTGTGTTGATGTGTTTTGACTTTGCTGTATATCACCTCGAGCCAGGCATGAAGCTGGAGGGGGGGCTTGAGGGGCTTCAGCCCGCTCCCCCCAAATTCTCAGGGTGGTCCGCAAGAAGGCCTTACTGGTACATTATTTAAACTGTTATGTTTATTCATACCATGATCTGCTCACCATGCTCAACATATCCCATATGCATGGGGGTATTGGGATAACAATACAAAAGGTTTGCTAGGGTAGACCCTCTCTCACCCAGACTCAGCCCTCCCCCTGGAATCAAACTCAGCCTCCCTGGCTATGGGCCTTCCTTGAGCCATTGGGAGAGGGGAGTAACAAATAAAATTTACTATTGTAGTAGAGAAGTAGTAGTGGTTGCTTCTGGAATATGCAAGTCTCACAGTCTTTATTTACTGGCAAACAGCCATTGTGATAAATGAGGACCTGTTCCCCTGTCAGTTCATAATCCCACCCCTTTTTTACCATAGCGATCTCCAGTGCAAGGGGACATTGCAACAGGGATCCTACTTCTATCTGTCACAACAGAGAACTCATAAGAAGGGGTGGAAACATCAGTCAGCTGCTTCCTGCTCAACAAGGGAACAGAGCTCAGTCGATTACATGGGCTAGTAAATGAAAATGATGTGGGGAAGTAAGGCCAGGAGGCAACTATTTAACTGTGGTGCTGGTTACACATTTTAATTAAATTAATGCTAGCCAATGTTGTAAGTATCCTTGAATATTTAAATGGATTGTGTGAATTTATATACATGCCTACTCAGGCCCCAACTGCATTGCCATATAACGCAGTTTCAGAATGCAGAACAAAATACATTGAACTGGACTATATTTCAGTGTAGATTCATAATTAAATGAGTCTACACTGAGTGACCACATCTTGCAGTTCAATGCAGTTTATCTGCATGCTGAATTCAGCATGACTCAAACCCAGATTAATGTGTTGCCTTACATAAATAAATATAAATGATTGCACTCTGTTGGAAGTAACATTTTGGTCTGATTGCATACATTCCTTGAGGCAGAGGCTTTCTGCTTATCTCCCGTTACTACCTTAAAGTAATTCAAATTGTGTGAGCATTTCGTAAGTGCCACTAATGACAGAGAAATCATTTGGTTCATTGGGGATTGTTTTTGTCTTTGCCTCTCAGCAACAAGAATCTGTCCATTACATACTGTCATCAGGAATTCATTGAGCTGCATTAGAAATACACTAGGCAGAATTGAAATATCCTAATAGCAATGAGTGGAAGTGTTGGTATTTATATCCTGTTTGTTATATCTCCAGGCTTTTGCTAACTTGTCATATTCAATTAAATAATGTGTTGACTTCTATACTAAATAGCTATGTAGACAGAAATATTTATAAATATGGAGAAGCCACAGGGGATCTGTACATTTTCTGTAGTCAATTGGTGAAATGACATATCATAGTGTTATCTACAGTCCTGAATAATATTTGTTAATTATTACTTACAGTTTACCAACTTTGTTGGTTCCAAATATTAGAACATTTTCTTCCTTACCAATACATATTTCACATGTGCAGTAATTTCATTGTATGGCAGGATAGTCATAATCAGGGAAACAGAAAAAACAGTCTACAGTATCCCTGATGGACAAGAGATCACACCTCCATCACTTGCAGTGGCTGCTGTGCATTAATTCACAATTGGTAGGCCTGTAATTGCTTAGTCAGGAGTTGGGAGACATTATTTAGTTAAGAATACTTTAGCTAAATAATTCATATACAATGTTGGCTTTTTTGTATTATGCATTTTATAATGATCAGTTTGTGAATTTCTATTATGTATATTATAATATACGAATTTCTAATACATATATTATTGCATCCAATTAAATTAGAATACTATTCCATATTTTGAGTTTCAAAACTGAAAAACCATGGTATCTCATATCATCGTCCTTACATTTTGATAGTAGAAGGAACCAGTGAAAGATTTTCTCACAAGGGTTTGCAGATAAATTAGCATAAGGGAAGGAGGAATTTCCTAATACACCATAAGTCCAGGCTATTCTAGGACAAAAAAAAGATAAAAAGGAGCACCAGCATTGAACCTGAAAGCAAGTTGGAGATAGCGTAATGAGTAAAAAGGAAGGGCTCCTTCTTTCCTTTTTCCCCATCATGACTTTGCTTTGGCATTATGATATAGTCCCATAACTAGGTCTGATTTTTTGTGGCATTATGACATCTTTATTATATATACTTTACTTTTATGTGACCATTCAGAAAATTAGGGAGAATGGCACCAATTCAATTTAAAACAATTTTAAAAGAATAAAAATGGTACCAATAAGTATCATTTTGAGCTGTCTGAAACCAGTTTTCATATATATGACTGTTCACATCAACCTTATATGTAACAGCTAGACACAGTCTACTTTTGTAGCCACAAAAACTTGTGAATCCCTCCAGTTTTCTTCTAATTAAAACAGGAACGTTTTTTCATGGCAAAACATTCTCAACAATCAAAGCAAACTAGGAACTTCTTGATGAATAGAATTTAAGAATGTGTTACTAGGGGTTGCAAACTAACTGAAGTAAGCTCAACCTCTGCAGTTTCCAGTTGAAGTACATTCCTCTCTTTCTCTTCTTAGCACAGCCAGCATCAGACTGAAACATCCATCTCATTAGAAACCTCCTTTTACCTCAGCTTGAGGGAAACAATTATAAGGTCATGGTTGTAGCAAAATGACTCTCTTCCTCTCATAGGACAAATGAAGATAAAAAACTTTAAATTAACATCAGAATATTTGTCTAGAAGTACACTAAATCAAAGCTAAATGCGAACCTCTACTTCCTTAATACCGGGTGAAGCAACGTAAATTAAGAAGAAATGAAATTACAAATTGTTCTTTGATTTAATTATTGGGTTTGAACGTTGTTAATTCAGTTTCTTTTCATAGTACTGCCTGGAAAAGGACATTATAGCTCACCATTTCCTCATTGGATAACAATCATGAAGTACCACAGTGCTAGCAACACCATATCTCATTATTTTTTCAGGTGGAAACCATGTAGGTTCCTACTTTTCTCTTTGTGGCATCAACAGATTGATCAATATAATCTAGGAATCAGCAGGTCAACCAGTTTCACTTTCTACTCATGCTATTTTTTTAAAAAAAGATCACAAGTTTAATGAAAATGTGAATTTTATTAAACTCTTACATAAAACGAATCAACCTTCTCTGCTACTTAAATTCAATATGCTCCACTTGGAAAGAAATACAGTATCTGCCTGTCATGCAACTGTTAAATATTAAGAACCTGCCAGGAAAATATTGGTGATAACTGGCCAATTTAAAAACACATACATGATTGAAAATATAGGCTAGGAATTAATGGTTAAGATGAAGCTGTCAACTTGAGGTAAACCTATGTTCTGTTTGGTGTTTGTGTTCAATCTCAAATTTTAAAAAAGAACAACCTTAAGTCCTGTTCATGATGGAATAAAAAATGTTAATAAATGAATCTCAAACAAACAAACAAAAACAAAGCCATATAAAATTGTCATCCATACTTGATAGATTTAATATCCTAATAAACTGTAGTATGTGGCAGATTGCAACACTGACATTATTTTACGACAGCCCAGTATTTTAATAAAGTGAATAATTCTCTTTCCCCTGCTCATAGATTTAAATATAATGTCAGTTACCCTCAGCTGACACAATAGTGTCAGATTTTCCATCGTCTCCTGTCTTTCCACTTTCTCTGAGTTCTAGGCTGGAGTTCTGGAAGTAATTGATTAGGAATTCTTGTTAAGTACAGGGAACTGGAAGACAAAAATAAGTAACAGAGAAGAATCAAAGATGGTAGGAAAATTTGCCTAAGATCAAGAAATGACTGGTTGACTGAATATTGCAAAACTAATAGTTTTTTCATCACAAACACATTATTTAACTGCAGAACATATCTTTTATCACCATCCAAAATGAAAAAGTGCCAGATATGACACTCTTAGGCAGTGATGGCAAATCTTTTAGAATTGGAGTGCCCAAACCAGGGGAAGGGGCAGTTGGGCACTCAGGGGGTGATGAGTGGGGGATGGCAAGCAAGCAAGGGGGTGCGTGGAGGGCAGGCAGTGGGTTAGCAAGCAAGGGGCAGGTGAGCAAGGGGGCAGGGAGTGGGCGGTGAGCAAGCTATTGGGCAGCTGGTGGTGGATGGCAGACAAGCGGTAAGTGAGCAGGGAAAGCAGACAACAGATGAGTGGTGAGAGAGCAAGGGACAAGCAAGCAGTGAATGAGTGGCGAGTGAGCAAGGGGGCAGGCAAACATGCCATAGGTTTACCACCACTGCTCTAGGATAAGAAGACACTCAACAAGCTATTGGGGTACAGCAGTAATTCTGTGGTAAAAGATGTAGTTGGACTCAAACCAACAGAGTGTTCAACTATTGATGTGCCCAGAGGTGAAAGGAAAGTTCAAAGCTGCATAATACATATGATAGTAACATGGTATGTGGAACACATAGATCAGGGGAAGCTAGAATTGAATGAGTGAAACAAGAAATGGAATATGCAAACATTACAATATTTCGAGCAGGGATCTGAAGACAGATTTGAGTAATTCTGCTTTGAGATAGACGGCTCTGTTAGGTTTACTTCCACTTGCTTTCCCCATCTGCTGGCTTTATACAGATGTCTTGATGGGAGGGGTGTCTGTATATAATAATAATAGTACTCATTTATTTATTACCTGCCTCTCCTTGTAGCTAGAGGAGGGGTACAATAACACATATACGCAAGTAAAATGCAGATTAAAATTATCAATAAATGTAAGTTTTATGCAAAAGTTATAATTAAGGGGATAGATCTGTTGGAAGAGAATTGTCTTCAATTGTGTCTTAACTTACAACAGGTGATTTAGCTGTCAGATCTCTTCCTACAGTCTTGTGTGGCCGATGAAAGGGTCCTCTGGGTGATAGTTGCCATTCAGGTTCTGGATGATTGGAATAGTGCCCCAGGGGCAGATTGTAAGGGAGAAAGCAATCCTGTAGGTAACCTGGACGCAAACCATGTAGGGCTTTAAAGGTCAAAACCAACACCTTGTACTTTGCCAGGAAATTAATTTTCAACCAATGGAGTGACTTCAATATGGGTGTAATATTCTCACTCTTGGATATTCGTATAACCAATTTTGCTGCCATATTTTGAACCAACTGGAGTTTTGGAACTTGGTAGAGAGGTAGCCCATTATAGAAGTCCAACCTTGAGGAATGGGAAATTTCCTTCCCTGAGTGATGCATCGATAATAAGTTATATTTGAGATCAAATGGCATCTCCTCCCTGGACAACCAGCCAAGAATGGCAGGGACCAAGAAAGCAAGTAGTTCTCCTTATGATCCAGTGTATATTTGCATGCACATTTAAGCAGACACGTTATCCTAAATCTAGTTGTTAGCCTCAGCTAACAGTAGATATTGGAATTGGTGAAACTTTGATGAATTAAAATGTATGTTAAGTGAATGAGTATTCTCTAGTGGGGATAACAATTACATTTAGGCCTTTAACGGACACATTGATGGATGTGTGAACCATTAATAACAGTGGGTTTGTGCACATCTAAGAACTGCAAATAATATAGTTGTAAGTTTTTTTTAAAAAATCTTTTTAAATTGGTACATGTCAAAATATTTATTTTACAGAAGCATCACAAATCTGGATTTGTACAGAAGTTGACTGCCAATTGCTTCCATTTCTATGTTTGGTCTGAAGAGATTGGACTGGGTAATTGCTTTAAAATAAAAGTCTCAATGGGAAAAATCCCACAGATCACTAGTTATTTTTTTTAAAAAAATGAATTTATTTTAAAACTTAGATCTCCTCCCATTTTGTTTATTGTCTAATTTCAGTTCATTACATTTGTATTGTTTCTAATGAAAAAAGAGCAAAATAAAAGTGACTTTATTACTCACTTCTGGACAAATGCTGTGAGAGTATTTTACCTGGAATCTAAGCCAAGTCTCATAGCAAAATTTTAACACCACCCTTCACCCCCCCCCCCATTTAAAAGTGATGTGTTGTTGCTTAAAAAAAGGACTAGACTTCTAACATTAAGAGATAAATGGCTAGACAGTTTATCTGGCATTTATTTCCTCTGTTTCAGCTCTTTTACATGTGTTTATGTGACCTTTGATATTGGTATTTGGCCTCACCTCAACAGCAGAGTAATGTGACTACTTCAAGATCATCATATTTGAAAGCTTACTTATGTGTCACTTGATGATTGATCTTGCAGTTAAAAGGGGATGTAGATTAGATTGACTTTTTGAACTTGGGGTTAAACCATTCTTCTCATCTTTGGAAATTGAGTCAATGGACTGTGCCACTAAATTAATCAGTATGGATTGTTGTACATACTCTGTAAAGGGTTATCAGTAGGCAGAGCCTTCAGTGAAAGGTGAAGACTTGTCAGCTCTCCCTTTTACTCCAGTGTTAACCTGTGATTTCTTTTATTCAGTGAAAGGGGAGACAAAGATAAGGGAAAGAAAAACTGTTTCATTGTACTGATTCTGACAGCTGTCTGTGATCAATGCTAGAAATGCCAGAATCTGTTGCATAATCTGGACATTATATTCATGAAATGGGTTTCAGTACCAACCCCACCAAAGAGAAACAACGTTTAATAATATACTGAACAGCTGAGATGGAATAGCTGCACATAATCAATTTATGTACCACTTTTGAAGCTAAGAAGGACTGATGAGCATTGAGATGAGAAGCTACCAAGAGCCCCATGGAAACCTACATATGGCTCTAAAGGTATTATCATCATTTTTTGTCATCATCATCTATTTCCGAATCCACTTTTCCTCTTTCTTCCCTCAGATGAGGAGTACAGACTCAGGAGTGTAGAAGTGCAATGATGGTTGACTGGGGCTGTTGAAAAATGAAACCGCAGGGAAGAATTTATCATTTTACAACATGGTGTTTCATGGAAGACATCAAAGCTATGTGTATGTATTGGAAAGAGACTGAGTACAACAGAGAAAAGGGGGAAAGTAAGGCTTGTACTTCACAAACTATTATTTTAATGAAACAGTACATTTTGGAAATGAAAAGAATCTATTCCTTTAAAGACCCGCAAAGTCCTTTCAAAATATACTCCAGTTTGAGGAAAGGTTCTCTTTCATCCTTTAGAATTTTAGACTCTTTTTCATCAGACCATTAGTAAAACACCAGTTTTTTAGGTAACATTTTTTCTTCTTATATCTTACCTTAAAAGCATTCAAATTCGGGTCCCTGCAGTTCTTAATCACATTTGAGAATTCTCTCTAAAGTGAAATGTCCTAGCTGGATAGAAGTGGAGAGATCCATAATTGACTTTCAACATAAGTTTGAAATGAGGGCCACAACTTTTAGCAGTAAAATAATGCATTCAGAATGATGCAGAATGGTTTGTAAATACGTTTTTGTTCCATAATTGGAGCAAATAATGACGGTGCGGTGGTTTAAATTTCTTGTATATCTTTTTTAAAATCTAATTTCAATTTACAATATAATACAAATTAGTTAAACACACACACATTTCTAGTGAGCATCTTGCTCCAGCAACTCTAGTAGACTGGAGCTTTTTACATTTCAAAGATGTTGTCTTCTTACAAAGTAAAAAAAAACTCTGAAAGAATAGTTGGGTGGCCTACACTCCTTCTTTCCTCCAAGGATTCATAGTAGTCACATTTCAGAACTATTGCATTAGGTTCATGAATTATGGTGCTCTTACAGACATATTTGGTTGCAGGTTTGAATCCGGAAAGTGGTGTGAGCTCCTGCTGTTAGCTCCAGCTTCTGCCAACCTAGCAGTTCAAAAACATGCAAATGTGAATAGATCAATAGGTACTGCTCTGGTGGGAAGGTAACAGCACTCTATGTAGTCATGCCAGCCACATGACCTTGGAGGTGTCTATGGACAATGCTGGCTCTTCGGCTTTGAAATTGAGATCAGCACCAACACCCAGAGTCAGACACGACTGGACTTAATGTCAAAGGAAAACTTTACGTTTACCTTTACTTACAGATTTATTGGTGTGGTACTAGAGCTTGGCTCAAGATATTTAGTCTTGATCTAGATTCCAAGGGCTCTAGATTTAATATCTCCAGCATTTTAAAATCAAGTATATATTGATTTGTGGTGATGTCACACACAGTATCGCTTCATCCCTCACAATTTGAATCCTTCATTGCTTTAGTGTAGGATCATGCCAGCCAGCAAAAGTAAGATCAATTTGTACAAAATAAGACATATTTCGATTGTTTGCTGGATTGCTTTACTTTTCATTATTTTCTTGCTCATCTTTTCATTGCTTTTTGTTCTCTTTCTTTTAACATTTTTAATTATTTACATTTTATATTTGTTTATTTACTGATTTATTTTTGTGCCCTATTTAATTTCAGTTAATGGCGGGGAACAGAAAAGATGAGGGAACTGGAGAAGGGAGAAGAGCTGAAAAGAAAACTCAAGTGAATATTGCAAAACAATTTAATTTGTGGTCTTTTAAATGCTGTTAATAAAGAAAAGAAAGCGGTCTTGATTAACAAAAAAAGATGTTTTCTGACACTAATTAAATAAAATTCTTTCTAATTACTGCTCATTAGTGTGATGTTCAGCTAAGAAAAATCATAGAACATCCATTTACCAAATTTAGTGAAGCAGAAGTAGGTTTCGTGATAATGAAATGGAGATGCTTAAATTAGTTGTTATTACTTCATAAGCATGGCATTTCCATATATTAACTGCAGCAACCTTCATGTAATAGGCACATGATTCCTAGATTGGTACACTTCTTAAAATACAGGGGGTTTTTTCCCAGTTGTTCATTCATCAGAGCAATAGAAAATATCTGATTTGTCTATCAATAGCCCTCTTTGCATCCCTCTCTGAAGTAGATTAGGATTGTGTAAAGAGTTTATAGAGAAAGTGGAGCTTCTATCAAAATTAATAGGTTGAACATAATTTTAATAGTTACCTTCTTTTTGTGGAGTTAAACAGTCCCAGTCTATAACATCTACACTTCAATAGTTTCTTCTCCCAAATAAGTGTGCAGTTTGAAACCACTTTAATTGCCCTGGCTCAATGTTTTGGATTCCTGGAATCTGTAGTTCAGTGAGGCATCAGCACACTTTGATAGAGAGCGCTAAAGTTCTTGCCAAAGTAAAACTCTCATAATTTCATAGCCCTGAACCACAGCAATTAAAGTGGTGTTAAATTGCATTAATTTAACAATGCAGATGCGCTCCAAGTGTAGACATCAAGCACAATTGATTTCTCACAGGCATCCCATTACCCAAATGTATGTGTGTAAAATTTCTGATAAAGGTATTTCACACTTCTGATAAAGGTATTTCACACTTCCCAAGGCTCATTGAAAGAAGAAATAAAGCTTGCCTTAGGTATTTGCTTCAGGGTTTGTGGCATATATTAGGAAAACGTGTAACATGCATAAAATGTGTATGAAAGTGGGAGATAAGTGATAGAACATAGGTGGAACTTGGAGATATGTGACAAAGCTGAGATTGAGACCAAGAACCTACATCAAGCAGATATAGTGAAATGTACCGCTCACATAGTTCCATGTCTTCCCTACATTCGCTGCAGCTACTCCTCACCGGTGGAAGTGGAGGAGGGCAATCCAGTGAAAGAAAAACACCCAGCTTGTTCCAGGCTCATGTGGAGGAAGAAATGAAGCTACATTCTCAGGTGGACTACATCATCCTTTCCTTCCCCACTGAACCAAGACTGGCTGCTTCTCCTTCTTTAAATGTTCTACCTCCTCCTGTACTTTCTCATCAGGCATGTAGCCAGGGGGGGGCTAAGGGGGCTTCAGCCCCCCCCCCTGGAAATTCTCAGGGTGGTCCGCGAAAAGGCCTTACTGGCACATTATTTAAACTGTTATGTTTATTCATATCATGATCTGATCACCATGCTCATTATATCCCACATTAATGGGGTTATTGGGATAACAATACAAAAGATTTGCTAGGTAGACCTCTTCCACCCAGTCTCAGCCCCCCGAACCAAACTCAGCCCCTCTGAAACAAAATCCTGGCTACGGCCCTGTTTCTCACGAATAAGAAGCAACATTAGAAGCCCTTCCCAAGCTGTTGAAAACAATATTTTGCCTAGAATACTAAAATTAAGCAAATAGTATTTAGTTTCCCATTTTTTAAAAAAAGACATACCTGTACATACTTGCTCCCTCGATCCGTGTCCCTCTTGGCTAGTGAAATCTTGCCTAGAGGGACTACGTGACTCTCTGTTGAAGATAGTCAACAGCTCCATTGAGCAAGGAGTCTTTCCAAAGGGTTTAAAAGAGGCAGTGGTCTCTCTGCTACTGAAGAAACCGAATTTAGATAGATCGGTTCCCTCCAGTTACGGTCCAGTTTCAAATCTTTCGTTCTTGGGCAAGGTGATCAAGAGGGCAGTAGCGGAGCAGCTGCAGAAGTTTCTAAATGACACAGCCGGATTAGATCCCTTCCAGACCGGCTTCCATATAGGGCATGGAATGGAGACCGTTCTGGTCGCCATCTAAGATCAGCTTTGATGCCAGCCTGACAAGGACGGTTCAGCACTGCTTGTGTTATTGGACCTCACAGCAGCATTTGATAAGGTCAAGTACAATCTTTTGGCATACCGTCTTGCTGTTGTTGGAGTCAGAGGGACAGCCTGAAACTGGTTGTTGTCCTTTCTCCACAACCAGGGACAGCTAGTGGAAAGGGCAGGCATGGTCTCCGAGAGGTCTCTTCTAGCATGCGGGGTTCCTCAAGGGGCCACTCTTTCCCCTTTGTTATTTAACATCTATATGCGACCAGCTGGTTCGAAGTTTCGGGCTGGAGTGCTATCAGTGTGCTGATGACACCCAGCTTGTTCTGAAAATGGAAGGCCGTCTGGACTCCGTGCCCGCAAATTTTCACCAATGCATTGAAGCCGCCACTGGATGGCTGTGTGCCAGCAGTTTGAGGGTGAATCCAGCAAAGACGGAGATACTGTGGCTGGGTCGACCGGACGGTGGGGTGGTCCAACTGCCTACCCTACATGGTGTGGCATTACGCCCGTCATCTTCAGTAAAGAGTCTAGGAATCATTTTAGACCCTTTGCTGACAATGGAGGCCCAGGTCTCTGCTGTTAGCAAAACCACCTTTTTTCATCTGCGGCAAGCTAGGCAGCTGGCCCCCTATCTGTCTAGAGACGACCTAGCTACGGTGATCCAGGCCATGGGCATCTCAAGATTAGACTACTGTAACACCCTTTACATTGGCCTACCTTTGTCTGTGACCTGGAAACTTAAGCTCCTCCTGAATGCTGCTGCTTGGGGCTCCAGTGAGATGTCATATAACTCCGAATTTGCAGCAGCTCCACTGGCTGCCGATCGAGCACCGGATCATTTTCAAGGTGATGGTACTAACCTTCAAGGCCTTGTATGGTCCAGGGCTGGTGTATCTGAAGGACCGTTTCACCCCCTAACAACCCCAGATATCACTTCTCTCTGAAGATCTAAACCTACTGGAAGTACCCAGCTTTAAAGACGTTCGCCTAAAGTCTATGAGGCATAGAGATTTCTCTATTGTGGTGCCAACTCTTTGGAATGCCTTGCCAACTGAAGTTTGTGCCCTGCAAGACCTGTCGGCCTTTCATAGGGTTTGTAAGACTCATTTGTTTCGGTTGGCATTTGAATTGTGAACTCTGAATTTTAATTTGATATAATTAATGTTAATCTTTGCTTTTATGGTATTTTAGATTGTGCTGTGAGCCACTCCAAGCCCTCAGGGAATGGCGGCATACAAGATCGAACAATAAATAAATAAATAAATAAATGCATGTAAGCCACACTTTTAACACACACATATAACCCAGCAACAAGAGTTTGCAGCCCTAGTTTTATATGACTTTCCTTTATGATTTGGAGTTTATCTCTGGAACCATGGAGATTAGAAATGTGCACTGCTTATGCTTATCTCTGAACAGTCAAAAGAATTACAGGAGCCTAGGAACTGGAACGTACATGATTTGATTAGAACACAGTTAGGTTCCCAAAACATACTGTTTATTCAGTTAAATTCAGTGGATACAGCAAAATTAAATAGTTCCAGTTGAGTAGTACCTTCCTTACACAAGCCTGAAGTTTTGCCTGAAATATATTATTCTAAAGGTCCAGATGTATATAAATTATGTAACTACTAGGTCATCCATCTGACAAAAATAATCATACTTTTAGAATATTTCAGTGTAATTTTTGGGACAATTACATCAGTAAGGACATCAGTGTTATTTTAACTTTATTTTTGTATCAGGAGCGACTTGAGAAACTGCAAGTTGCTTCTGGTGTGAGAGTCCCCAGTGGCACAATGGGTTAAATCCTTGTGCCCGCAAGAGTGAAGACTGAGAGGTCGCAGGCTCAAATACAGGGACAGGGCGGATGAGCTCCCTCTGTCAGCTCCAGTTCCCCATGTGGGGACATGAGAGAAGCCTCCCACAAGGATGGTAAAACATCAAAAATATTCAGGCGTCCCCTGGGCGAGATTTTTGCAGATCGCCAATTCTCTCACACCAGAAGTGAAATTATTTGAACTGAAGCTGATGGATTCAAGGGAGAAGTCTTTTCTTCTTCCTCTGCTCCACTTTCCCATTGCTTTTGCATGTGAGAATCAATGATCTTTGGTTATCTTCTGCTAGTTGTTTATACTCCATTTCTAGAACTTTTGTCTGTCAGTTATCAGACAGTTATCTAAATACAAAGGTATTTAGAATGATAGCCCATTCACAGTAATTCACAGATGTGCTACATCCGGTGTCTTTTATAGTGCTAAATTGTACAGCTGACCTGTGTTGTCTATGAGAAAATAATGTCTGCTTCTTGGTCTCAAAGTTTATGTCAAGGTGCCTTTGGCAATCAACTACATGGATGGATCACAGCATTAATAGTAAAAGAAATCCTGGCAATGTCACTGGTTTACACTGTCTATGAAGGACAGGACATTCTCCTTCTGTGCCTATCATTCTCCTTCTGTGCCTAAGATTTCACTATTATACTCTATTTTTGATGCATTCATTTGATAGTTTATGGGCTTTTCTGAGAAAGGGCCAGTAAACTGGTAGATGTGAGCTCATTTTGTGAAAATACATAACATTCTGAGTTAACCCACTTCCCATTCACTCCACTAATGGAGGAGGTTCAACTAATAGACCTCACAGGGCTAAAACAGCCCCATTTTGCAGATTTTGGCTGGGCCTGGATGGGGACTGCCGAGCGTCAACAGATGACGCTCGGCAGGCCCCACCCAAATTCTTCCCAATGTGGAGGGGAATCACCAGAAGGCACTTCCTCCACCACCATAGGAAAGAAAGTTTGTTTTGGGTTTCTCCAATGGAGCTACCCACATTTTCCTCCCCTTTCCCTCATATATTTGGGAAAGGGAAGCAGAGCAATGTGCATTGCCACTCCTTCTATCATCTGATGGGACCATGGTGCCAATGTGCCCTGTCCCATCTCCACCATATAATAGGGAAGGAGGAAGGGCGTGGAGGGCCACAAGCCACTCCACACACTTAACCTTTTTCCGGTGACTGCTGTGTGAAGAGGTCCAATGTATGAATACAGCAGGGATTTTCATCCTTTTATCTAAAAAAATTATTTTTACTTTGAGAACACCTCAGTTGTTTGCCACATGTTACTTATTAGAGTAACAAAGTGATATATTTTCCCCAATTGACACAATCTATCATACTTTAAAAACTGAATGGGAATACACAGAGCCAAGCAAAGCACACATTCTGGATTGGATCAGCCTGATTTGGTCCAGTCTGGAAAAAATCCAGGACAAATTATGTTTTGTTCAAATGGATTCTAGAATGGTTTGAAAATCCCTTAACCTACATTGTTGTTGTTTTTTCAATCTAAAATAATTTTGGGGAGTCTAGGGCTTTAGGTCTTCCCTCCCCCTGGGAAATTCTCAATTTATCTGAGGATGGATCTACAGTGCCAAATAATGCAGTTTGAGAATGCAGATTGAATGCATTGAACTGAATTATATGAGTCTATACTGCCATATAATTCAGTTCAATGCAGTTTATATGCATTCTGAAACTGGATTATATGACAATCTAGAGCCAACCTTTGTGGTATGGTGTAATATGGAAAGACTAGAGTAGAGTTGGGGTGATCCTTAGTTTTCAAATTGTAGCGCATGCACACACACACACACACACACATTTTCCAGTGGGAGATGATATCACTGTTTCCTGCTTCTCCATCCCTCCGCTTTTTTTCCGGTTTAGAATCTGCTGAGTAAGAGAGAAATCTCAGAGAAACCGATCTATAAAGATTGTTAAAATGTCTCTCTGAGTGTGTCTGTGTGGTTTTTTTCTTTTAAAAATGGAAACCCATTGGGTGGCCTGGGGTAAGTCATACACACATAGGAAGTCAATAGAAAACTTTATCTGACCAAATCTTGCTGAGAAAAACCCATAAGAAGGTTGCTTTAGCATCACCATAAGTTGGAAACAACTTGAAAGTGCATACACACACAACACACACATTCATTTGGTTGTTATTCAGAGGAAAAAAACTTACTGTGTTAGAGTCACACAATAAGTTTTGTTCCCCTGAATGACAGCCAAATGTTGGGGAAAAGTGTTGTTTAAGGTGGGCTTAGGTTTATGGTGGGTCAATACATATAGAGGGTCAGTGTTCTTTTGTCTTTCACCATTCAAATTCAGCAGATGATCTTGGGTTCAAGATTATGCCATCATGTTGCCATGGTCTGAGCTTTGGTCAATGGCTAGAGAAGGACCCTTCCACACTGTCCCTATATCCCAGGATCTGATCCCAGATTATGTTTATCCCAGGTTGTCTGGCAGTGGAGACTCATATATTCCAGTTTAAATCAGATAATCTGGCATCGGATCCTGGGATAAAGACAGTGTAAAAAAGGGCTGTAAGGTTCTAATCCCTGCTTCACCATGGAATCCCTCTTGGTGATCTTGGGCAGATCCCAATGTCTCTGTTTCAGAAGAGAAACCTATTGTCACGATCACGGATGTAGCGGGCCCCTTAATCACACACACAGAGACGTACTGAAGGCTAACTACTTTATTGAGTATAAAAACAGTTCCAAAGAGTAAATAGTCCAATAATATGCAAGTGTTCAAAGGTGCTAAGCAAGTAGTCCAAAGTAATGTAGCAGATAAGCTGGAAGCGTGGCAAGGCTCCGCAATTCAATGCGAATCAGGAAACAGGGCAAGGTTCCGCACTCCAGTGCGAATCAGGAAACAGGGCAAGGTTCCGCACTCCAGTGCGAATCAGGAAACAGGGCAAGGTGCCGCAAACCGCTGCGGCTCAAGAAACAAGGCAAATGCAAGGGCAAGGCTTGATGACCACTGCTGGCTTGTGGTCCCACTCGCTCGCGCCTAGTCAGGAAAAGACGTGGCCGGAGAACTGAGGATGCGTTCCCACGGACCCTGTACTTAATCCGTCGGCCGAGGTCCACAACGCTCTAGGCTCCTTCGTCTCCAATCTCTGCTCACGGACCTCGGTCGGTCTAGGACCCTCGACCAAGCCCTCCTGCTAGACTCGATGTCTCGCCTCCTATCGAAGGAGCGACCTTGCCTCTCGGCAGCTGTGTCGCTATCTTCCTGAGAACTTTCCTCCCTGGCACTTTCCCACTCGGATTCGTCCATGTTTACATTCTCGGCCTCTTGGGAATTCCTCCCGGGTGCTCATAACTCCCTTCGCTGCTTCCCATCTCCACCTGGTGATCGGAATCTAAGCTGGGCCCAAACAACATTTCATCCCATGCCAGGCTCTCTGTGGGAGATTGCGCCCATCCGAAGGGCCCTGCGCTCACCCCAGTCATCTAGCTCATCCCTCCGAATCCACCTCTGCTGCTGCAGGCCCTAATGCTAAAGGAACCCCAGGACCTATTCCTTGCCCTCCAGGCACGAACGAGAACTGCTGTGCTACACTATCCCCCTCAGGGCCCCTCCGAGGCCGCCCTCGAGGTTTGGGTTTGTCAGGGTACTTGCGGTGAAAACGAGCCACAAGATCCGGAGCATGGACATCCCGAGCCCGGGTCCATGAACGTTCTTCCGGTCCCATCCCCTTCCAGTCAAGCAAATACTCCAGCTTCCGTAGCGGATGCGAGCATCCAAGATGTCCTGACCTCCAACTCCTCCGCCATCGCCGCATCACAGGGGAGGAGGCGGCTGCGGCCACGTCAGGCCGCACCCCCTTCGCCGGGCGGAGCAAGAAACGATGAAACACCGGGTGGAGCT
>JARBWK010000003.1:98817447-98854274 GCA_030556195.1 Anolis apletophallus
AGAACAAATCTTGCCAAAGAAAACCATGACAGATTCATTTCAGGGTCACCATAACTTGGAAGTGACTAGAAGGCACACAACAATGACAATACATCTATATCATATCCTCATCTATTTGATTTCTTCCTAGATGAAACAACTTCAGACATTGCAATCTGCTTTCATTAATGAGTTGTTCCAGTGTTTTTTGGTAGTTTTAGTGGCCCTTTGCTGCACTTTTTCATCTTTATAATCTCTTTTCTATATGTAGTGACCAGAACAGTGTACAGTATTCCAGATGTGGTCAAACCATGTGTTCATATTCTGGCAACTTTGTTTCTTATTACTTTTCTAATTATACCAAACTTTGAATTTGTCTTTTTAATATTACAGTACTCACATACAGAGTTGACATTTTCAGAGAGCAATCAGCTATAGTGTCCACATTCTTTCTTCAGTTCCTTTCAATTCAATTCTCGGTATGTGTGAAGTTCAGATAAAAAAATTTGTCCCATAATGCATCTTTATACTGCTTTCACTGCATTTTCATTTCTCATATCAAAACTCATTAACCTTATTTAGAAATCTCTTTAGGATTCTTTATAATGAGTATTTTTGTTCCTGTGACCCTAAATAATGTATTGTTTTCAGCAAATACACCCACCTCTCTGTACACCTCTAACTCCAGCTTCTACACCAGGGTATTATTTCAGTAAATATACAAATTATATTTTGAAATCTTTTTGAGTGAGAATTGCATGCATGATTTTGCATCTTCAAACATATTACCAAAGTAGTATTATTTTACTACTGATTTCATTGTAGTCAGACTGTATCTTGCTTCAGTTGGTTCTTGTTTTAATGCAACACATTCCATTTTTCCATGTGAACAGTCCTTTGCGGTTTCCAAAAACTTCATCCCAATGAGAAGAAAATTTGTAAACTTGTCCTTTGCTTCCTTCAAAAATGAAATAAACAAGAGATTTTTATTTGTTTTAACTACAGGCCACTAGTTTGTTCTTTTGCATTTAGATTTTTAAAAAAGTTTCAAAGCTGATGTTTAGAGCACCTTAGTATACCTTCTGTGAAATCATGTCTGAATGAAATGCTACGGTCTTTGGGTTTCAGAGCACAGTTCATTAATCTCAGGTAAAAGCTCATTACCTGGAAAATTTTTGAGTCTTCTTTCAGTGATCCTGTTCACAGCAATGGAACTGAAAAAGAAATGTCCCATTTGATACTTTTGTGATGGAGGTAAGGAAAACATGCCAATTATTTCGTTGATTTCTCTCGATACTCAAATTTCCCAGTACTTTTTTTGTATCTTCCAAGAAGGTATTCAAAGTTAGAATCATTTGATAATTGGTAATTATACTATACAGGAAAGTTTCATATGTCATTATTTATTCCATTAATGCATTTGTTTCAAGGACTTTGGTGAAAAATGTATCTGCTTATTCAGTGTTCATCTTGCTAAAGTAAACCCAATGTATGAACCTGTAAGTGCTATGTGGCCTTCATCTTTCATAATGTACTGAGTACTTAATGTCTCCTGGGCCTATGGAAGCAAATCTATTGGCTTTCCCAAGGTTTGCCTGTTAGCTTTAAGTGGTAATAGATTTCACTGAAATTCTACTAGTCAATGAAACAATCTTGGTTATGCCATTTTGTTCATGAAACTCAACTTTCTAACTGTTAAGAAATAAAGGTTAAAAGCTCACAATCTTTTTATTATGCTTGCATTAAAGTCCTGCTACCATATCACATATCAAGATTAGACGGTCTAATATTATTTTATAGCTCTGTCTGTAAAGTGCTCTGTGATGTATAACAACGGGAAATGCAGTAGAATGACTTTTGTGTGAAAGAATAGGAAACAAAAACTTTAAACAAAATGGGTCTTTTTAAAAACGTAACTTTCCCCTCTAAAATGCACCTTTGAGCTCCTGCTGATTTTAGTAAAGTTCAACTGACAAAACTGTTTTATGTCAAATTACTTAATCACACATTTAATGTAACATTTGCAAACTGCAATGAACTGGTCTGTGTGTTTGTTCCTTTTTCATGATCTGTGTCTTTGTAGTTTTGGATCACTAAAGCATAGCAGGAGATAGACTGCCCTGTGGCACTGGAGATTCATGTTATGGCCTAAAGGCCAAAGTTGGACCTTTTTAAAGGAAGAAATTTCATCTCAATAACAAGGGGCATGAGGCCCTAAACTAGCCAAATCTATACTAAGGACCTCGTCACACTTACCATTTTAAGAGTCCTAGGAGACTTGCTAGCCAGTTGAAGGATGGATGGGCATGTAGCCCATCACACAACATACCTCAATTTCTGACAGAGGCCCCACCTACAACCAGCATGGAAGCATCTTAGGATGCTTCCTTGTCAAAATGGAAACCTACCGTGTTGTGCTGTCTCCATTGGAGCTAGCACACTTCTGGCCCAGTTGGGTGACACTTCCCCTGTGTGATGGGGAAGCATTGCCATATCGGAGTGGCATAAAGGGTAACAGAGCCACTCAATGCACCTGTTTCACCACATTTGCTGGCAAAATGGCACCGAAGCTGTGAAACTGTGGAAGATTTCTTCTCACTTACGAATGGAAATGTATTTTTCTGGCCTCAACTAGAGAAGAGTTGCCAAGTTGAATACAGGAATGGTTTTAGCCTGCAGCCAGAAGGACAACAGGGAGGGGCCCATTCTGGCTTTCCTGGGCAGGGAGATCCAGAGTTGAGGGGCAGCCACTGAAAAGGAAGGTCTGCTCTCTCTCGTTCCCACCAACCAAGCTTGAGATGGAGGTGAGACCGAGAGAAGGGACTCTCCTGAAGATCACATGAAATACAGAAGATTGTAAAGGAAGATAAAATCATGATTTCCAATTTTCCTCTTGGTTATAAACATATGCAAAATAAAATATCATCATAATTTAAAAGATTTCCTTCTCTGAAGAACTGAAACGGATGAGAGGTGGAAAGGTGGATTTCCTCTTATTCTGATAAATCCATCCTACCAATTCACAAAACCCACTGTTATCAAGTTATTTCTGTCCATTCTTTCACCTTTTCTCTTTCTTTTGCAAGAAATCTATGAGGGATTATTGATTACTTAAAATGCCATTAGTAATGTTACTGTAATCAAAGCTGATGATTTATTCTTCACTAAATCATAGGCATTTTCAAGGTCCTTCAGCACAATCCTATGGTATTTTTCTTCATTTCAATAGTGTTGTACGTATCTATGAAGAGTCCAGAAATGTTTCCACCATTGCACTGGGCTTGTAATCTATTTCCAAATGTGACACCATTAGGCATCTATACAGGCAGTCCCCAAGTGAGTAACAAGATAGATTCTGTAGGTTTGTTCATAAGTTGAATTTGCATGTAAGTCAGAATAGGTTAGGGTTGCCACTTTTGATATAAGAAATAAGGGACATTTATGGGATTTTTCACAAAAATAAGGGACACTTCATTAAAAACTTGAAACTCAAATATTAGGTAGAAATAGTTTTATTAACAGAATAAAATAATGATTGAAACTCACCAAAGAAACTGACTTATACCCTCTTAACAGTACATGGTATGTTTCTGCATGCTTTGTCATGTAGAAAAAAACATTATTAGAACTACCTAATTTTCTCCATCTGTATTTAATACTTGACTTTGCTGACTTTAAAAGTGCACTGTCTAAACATAACAATAAAATAAATTTTATAAGACAGTACATCTTCATGATTACTATGTCAATAGTTAATGGTATAGTATGGGATACACAGCATTGTATAGTAATGGGATGCACAGCTAGGTCTATTTTAAGAGTAACTCTCAAGCAACCAGAAACTATCTTTATCCAACATGATCCAACATTCCCCTTGGGTAATGGTTAATTAGTCTACTGTATTTGAAAAAGTCCTGTATCGCCTCTTCCTTCCAACGGGGACGCAGGCTGCCCTGCGAGTTGGAATCCCCGGGCAGGCATTGCCGTGGAAACCGCAGCGCGCACCTTCCTCTGGTCAACCCCGCCCAGTCCTGTCCTATTAGATCTATCTATCTATCTATCTATCTATCTATCTATCTATCTATCTATCTATCAGCTTTGAATAGCATAGGGAAGGGTTTACACCCCTGTATTGTTTCTTTTGCTGTCTGTGCCTTTGTTCAGAAGATTTCTTCTCACTTTTTGTCCCTGTGAGTTGGATTTCGAAAAATATGACTCTTTGTCAAAACAAGGATTGGTGAGAAAGCTTCAATAGAAACACCTTTTCCCCATGATAATAACTCTTACATGAATGAATTTTCCTTCCTGTGGGTAGATTTTATTTCACTTCCTGTTGTCTTACACACCCTTTCTTATCTAGGAGTCATTCGCAAGTCAGATATTTGTAACTCAGGGACTGCCTGTATATGGAGTATTACCTTTCAGTGTTTCAGCCATTCCTGCTGTACTAGGAGCATTATTTATAGCTCCAAAAAAACCCTGAAAATGATACACCAATCTGTTAGAAAGTGATAAATGTGATGATAATGAAATTGACTACCAATAGAAAATATCTTTTTCTTTGTAATTATATTCAAAATTCTAGTACCTTTTAAAAAAGCAAAATCCCTCATATTCCTATAGATTTTGGTATCCTTGTGTGTAGTGGTTTGAGCACTGGACTATGGTCAGTGGAGAGCACAGTCTGAATATCTATCACTCAGTCATGGAAACCCACTGAGTGCCCATGGGCAAGTCATACTCCCTCAGCCTAGGGTGTGGGCAATGACAAACCTTTGGGGGGAAATTTTCAAGCACACCCTGTAATAAGGCCACCATAATTCAGAGTGAGCTTGAAGGGACATAAAAGCAATTCCTTCTCTAGTTAAACATGTGCAGGAAATGAAGGAAGCCTTTCTTCTCTCAAACAAACAAACAAACAAGAAAATATTCCAACTGTCTAAGGAAACTTTGACAGATCCTTGTTTTGCTGCAAGAGAAAGTTGAACTCACTCTCCCCAAACAAATGAAGTTCCATACAAGTGTCACATACAAAGGCTCTTTTCTCTCTCTTCATGTCACTGATATAATTCATCCATGTAATAGCCACAAATGATTTCCTGCCCAAAACAATTTGACAGCAGTGTAATGTTTAACGTATTAATTTTGAAAAGCAGTGTAATGTTTTATCATATTATTTAAGAACAGAAGTATTTTAATGAAGGGGGAAAGGCATGATTTAATTATTTTATTTATAAATACATGAAAAATGGAGAACAGCTCTGCCAGTTTAGACATCACAAAACTATAACACTTCTCTCTGCCAAAATGTTTCCTGTACATTAAAGACTGCACAGAACAGAAACCAGAGACTTATTGAGATGGAATAATAAATGTCAAAACCATTCTTCATTCACAGATCACCAGGGTAAGGCTATGTCGGAACCAGAATCACTGTTCTTCAGCAACTAGGGGACTGCTGGATTGTCAATATTATGCTGGTACTCATATCTTATACAATGACTACCTATTGCAGAACACATAATGATATGTGACAGATCACCAGAGCAGATCATTGTTCCCTTGAATCATGCATATTTCTGAAGTGAGTCATCTGAAGGCTACAACTGTCCCTTCAATAACTTTGTTTCTGACAACCCTGCATAAACTGCTCCGCACCCCACCCCATAAAGCTCACAATTCAAGCTTTGACAAGAAACTGAGTTATGAAACTGAATCTTTTACCTTAAAGAAGTTATATTTGATTTAATTTTAACTGGCAAGGTGCATATTGTATCTCTGACCTCCATTTTTAATTGAAGTGAAAGTTCATAATGTTCAGTTATTTTTAAAATAAACATTAATGTTTCCTAAACCAAATGTCAAGCAACATCAGAAGTACCCAAAATATATCTGCTTTTTCCAAATGTACCCATGAAATCTCTGCTTTGGTAAAGGAGAAAAAGTATAACATTTGCTGCAGTAGTGGTAAATCTTACGTGGTAAAACTGGGCGGGATCTTGCAGGTTGGACCCTGATGCCCTATTCTTCTCAGACAGGGGTGTCAAACTCATTTCCACCAAGGGCCACGTAAGACCATTTGTAATTGTAAGATTGCATAGATTGTAAGATTGTAAGATTGCATGTTGTCCTGGTATTGAAAGCCTAACGGGCCATAACATTTGCCCTCCCATCCCCTGAATGAAGGAGACTTCAGACAATAACCACACGACAACAATTCCTTGGGTCAAATTGGGCAAAACTTTATTTGCCTATTTAAATCACCTCACTAGCCTGAAAGGGTGTCAGGGATCCAATTTCATCAACAGCAACCAAAACTGATCCAATTTGCGGGCGAACACCAATATTGCCTGATTAATCAACCAGGACAACTTAATGAGGGAAATGAGTAAGAGGCCCATTCTCCCACAGCGGAGAAGAGCCTCTTCTCATCCCAGGGCCATAAACTCAACTTCACCCACTAACCATAACTTTGGGTGCATACATAACTAACTGGCCCTCACCCCTGATGGGGGTGCCTCGGTGTACACCGAATATGGCATTTCCCTCTCTAATTACCGCCACAGACTGGAGGTAGATGTCCATCTTACCTCCATCCCCCCCTTTCTTCTAACACCCTTTCCAAAGAATGACTAATATCTTCCAAAAATAACTGATTGTCGTCCTCGGACAAGTGGACGCCATCGTCCCTAAAAACAATTTGATTGGCCGGATGGATGAACCTATGTCCTATGTAGGACCCATTACCTGCCGTAACCACATTACGCATGGCCCGGTTCACCCTCTTACGGGCCCTCTCCAGCAATTTGGGGTCCGCACCCCCACGCCACACCATCCATGGAGTAATTTCCGACCACATCACATGCACTCCAGGCCATGTTCTCCAAATTTCGAAAATGTCGGCCCTCGCTTGAAAAAACAGGGCCTTGCCGGTGAGCAAGCCCAAATCATTACTACCGAGGTGGATAATGATCACATCAGGGGGGAACACACCCCTGCCATGAAACAACATGGGACACAGCCCATTCCACTGCAGACCGCGTCTGCCCATCCATTGCACATTTGCAACAGCACTTAAGCCCAGATGTTGTCCAAAGGGGAAATTAAGAGCATGCTGCTCGGCCCAATAGATATAACTATGGCCGCAGATCAGCACTCTCTTCATCCTCTCCGACCATTCTGGACCTGCAACGATAGAAAAACAGAAACAGTATCAAACGGGCTTATAGTTTAACATTGCGATCATAACCCCTGTAAGCCCCGGAACGCCACCTCCCCAAAGACATAATAATTCCTACATCATATCCTATTGCGGCTGCCGACGAGGCTGCTCCAATTCTAAACGAATGGGTACCAAATTGTTTGCCCTCTAAGCCTAGCAGCTTCAAGGCCCTTTTAGTAACCACCCAAAATTGATATTTGGATAATGGCGTCCCCTCCTGATGGCAAAATAGGTAACCCGCAGCCGGACCCCGGAGTGCAAGGTAGCGCGTCATGGCCAACACCGGACAAAGTTCTACATCACTGGCTCTACCAAGCCTGACCAATGAGCCCTTGGCAGTTTGATCAGTCTTTGACGACCTGACCTTTATTTCCAACATATCAGTGGCCAATTTAATGTCAGACACCAAGAGTGCTCACTGTGAAGAGTCGGCTTTGGATGACGCCACCAACTCACTCACTCTAAAAGCGCCAAAAAAGGCGGTCAAGGCAGCCAAGTGGAATAAGGCCTGTTCGTACTGGGAATCGCATACAGAGGCCCACTGTTGCCCAAGCCCTTTTAAAATGCCTGGCGTCAAAGGCTCCCTTGTGTCAACAACCCTGCCACTTTGCTTAGACCACCCTGCCATTAGTTTGTGTAGTTTGTTGGGTCAGACATGCCCTGCGCTTTAAACCAGTAGGCCAGCGCTGACAATTTTACCCGAATGGAATGTACGGCCAATCCCCTTCTTTTGTTATAAATGCAAAACTGCGCTACATGGTCATAGGGCACCGGGAAGGACTTAGGCAAATCGTAGTACTCCCTGAAATCCACGAATTCCCTGACGGCCCTGAAGTATCAAAGTCAGGCACCAAGAAAAAAGGGGGTAGGGCGCGGAAAGCCACCCCAACAGGCCTAAGAGAAAATATCCCCAGGCCACCCCACCTCTAGGGCATGGGAAGGACACTCCAGTGATCTAAGAGTGTCCCGCATGGGCCTCACTCACAGGTAAGGTGTGCCCGGTGGCCCCCGGCCCGGAAAACGGCAAGAAAAGCACACATCAAAATAATAACAGTAAGCAATATGAATGGTATAGCCACACAGTCCTTGGAAATCCTCCGATGATGTCCCCTGTTCGGGCCGCCGTGTTAGATGATGTTGGGAGGTACACCCTGGGGGGGTGGATGGGCTCCTCTCGCTAGAGCCGGGAGCCAGGCCCCAGCTCTGATGCCGGTTGTGCTCCTGGGCGTGTCTCTAATGCAAGGCTCCCGTGGCGCGGATATGTTGACGGCGCCAACCTAGCTCTGTGCAGATGACGTTGATAGTAAACAGAGCGCCCAGTGATGACGTGGGCGATCCGCGCGGCTGCAGGGAGATGTAGGGCGGGGCTCCGTATGGCGTGCTGACGAATGCGGAAGTAGTGTGTGCAGCCGGCCAGGCAGCAGCAGGCAAGCCCCGTTTAAAGGGCTACACACCAGGCGTCACGATGATGTTGCAAATAATGATAACGTCCCCGATGTAAAACATAAACAAGTGGCCAAATGGCCAGGAGGTGGTCTTCCGGTCCCGGAGGGCAGCCCCCATCCAAGGAACCGGGGAGGGATGGCCGTCCGCGTCCCCCGTGTGGTCCCGAGTGGACGTGGGCAGATGCAGTCTTGTGTTGCGTGTTGTGGGAAGAACACCACGATGCACAGTGTATAAAATATCAAATGAAGTTTATTAGGGCCACAGCGAAGCCGTGCGCCCCAGGCAGGACTGGATAGGCTGCCTGAACACCAATACGACAAGGCCAGTCAATGCTGATACGTAGACCCGGCAGGGGGGTTATACACTGTGCATCGTGGTGTTCTTCCCACAACACTCGGAAAAGAATATTCAACTTTAAACAATGAAGCGTAAACAAACGCAAGGCACCCATAACCCTCACTGATCTGGACGTAACGTTATTGATGACCTGCACGGTGGACATATTGTCACACCAGAAGTGAACGGAGGAGTTGGCAAACCTATCGGCCCAGATGTAAACCGCTACCAAAATTGGGAAAAATTCCAGGAATGTAAGGTCTGCCGTGACGCCCAAAGCATGCCAATTACTGGGCCATCGTTCAGCGCACCGACCATCAAAGAACACTCCAAACCGCAAAGAGCCTGAAGCATCCGAGGCCACCTGCATTGCATTTTTTAATAGCAGGTTCTGGCGCCAGAATGAAATACCATTAAAATTTTTGATAAAACTTAGCCAAATTTCTAAATCTGCCTTAATGGCTCGGGTCACCCTAATGTGGTGATGTGGCGCAACTGTGCCAGATATAGCATTGCACAGCCTCCGCAGGAAAGCCCTGCCTGGAGCCACCACCTTACATGCGAAATTTAAATGACCAATCAATTCCTGGAATTCTCTCAGCGTGGCCTTACTTTTAAGTAAAAATTGCTCTAACCTATACGTCAGGTCAACCACCTTAACAGGGGGCAGCCTGGAATGCTGGTTAACTGTATCCAACTCAACTCCTAAGAATGTCAACACCGAACTCGGCCCTTCGGTCTTTTCGTTGGCCAATGGCACACCCAGATGTTGTGTCAAGCTCTAAAAGGCGCCCAAGAATGCCTCACAGTCCCCTGACCCAAACCTTCCCACAAAAAGGAAGTCATCCAGGTAGTGGACAACCCCTTTAAGGCCGGATTCGGTCCTAACAACCCACTCCAAAAATGTACTAAACATCTCGAAAGCGGTGCACGACACCGAGCAGCCCATAGGCAAAGCCCGGTCAATATAAAAAAGACCTTTAAAGCGAAAACCCAGAAGGTCAAAATCCTCCGGGTGGACCGGGAGCAGCCGAAAGGCAGATTTGATGTCGCACTTAGCCAATTCAGCTCCCGGACCGTAACGTTTTACTAGTCGCACCGCCGCATCGAAGGACGGGTAGTGCACCGAGCACAGTTCATCCGGTATCGCATCATTCACCGAGCTGCCCCGTGGGTAGGACAGATGATGAATGAGGCGATACTCACCTGGGGCCTTTTTTGGAACAATACCCAACGGGGAAACTCTCAACTGGGGAATGGGAGGAGAAACAAATGGGCCTAAAACCCTCCCCTCCTCTAACTCCTTATTAATCTTACGCTGTACCATGGCCTCCATACCAACTAAGGATTTAAGGTTAGGAGACAAACGTGGCACCCTGGGACCTTGGGCTGGGATGCGAAAACCGAAGGTAAAACCGCTGCGCAAATACTCTGCCGCATCCCTCTTCGGATAGGTCATCAGCCACTGTCCCAGCAGGCCCAATTTAACTGGGCTGGGGCCCTTTTGGAACAGGAGACTGGCCCCTCCCTTTCTACCATGTTGTCCCTCCCAAGGGTTCCCTTTGCCTGACTTGCCCCTGTTGCAGTACTTGGCCGAATGATTCCCGGCACATATGGCACAGGCATGCGAAAACTTGCAGTACTTCCTGGCGCACACCCCCTGGCCCGAGAACTCCCAACAAAACAGCTTTTTTCCCTGGGACTGCCCAGCCTGGGGCGCTTGCCGAAAGGGTGGCCCCGCCTTAGAGTTATGAACTAAGTGCCCACTATCCGCGGGCTCCCCCGGGACGGCCCTCGCTGCATTCATCACCTGCAGCCATAGCTGGTTATCAATCAAATCCCAACGTTTCGGCCAGGGACCGAAAACGCCTGTCGTACTCCAACCAGGTGTTCCCTACAAATCTCATGTGCGCCCCATAAATCAGATTCTGATACTTAAAAAGGGCTCTAGCCCTATAAGGATGGGCCTCCGCTAGAATACCTGCATAGATCGTATAGCATGCAAGCCAATTCTCCCAATTATGTTCTACCTTCCTTTTCTTTAGCCTATTTTTCCCTTCGTCATCTAGATCATCTTTTTCTTTCTTTTCTAATTCCCTGTAAAACAGGGTGAAGAGATCCACAAACTCATTCCTCAAGATTCGCTCTACAGTTTTAGGAGCCAAATGTGCACCCAGCTCGGCATTAGCTGCCGGGGCAAGAATGGGCACCGTCCACTTGTCAGTACCCCAGTATTGGCTAGACTCCCCGGTCCTCGCTGCCTCCAATGAAACGGCTACTACCGGGTTCAACGGTGCCGATGCTGCGGACACCAAGGCACCGTCCTGCGACACTGTAGCCCCATGCTCGGTCTGAGCCGCCGACTCAACCAAACAGCTTGAAGGGGTAACTAACTCTCGCACCCCCGACCCTGGAGATGACGCAGTGACCTGCAGCCTAGGGGACCCCACCCCCACCTGAGAGCTGTCCCATGGCCACACTGGCCCCGCATCCCTACCTGCCGTAGCCGACGAACACGGGGTCTCAGATGGTAACGCCGCCGGTGTAGACGCCATGACCGGCGCTGAAGTGGACGCCAGCCCTGGAGCGGAAGATGGACCCGCCTGACTCTCCACCACCTGGCCACCTCCTGGCCCCACCACCTCTTGGGTCACCTGCGGCAAAGCCTGGACTGCAGCATTGATCGCCGAACCACCAGCATCCTGCCCCGTTTCTAAAAAGGCAACGCGAGACAAAATGCTTTTAAAGAGCAGCTCCCTGCTCGCCCCCCGTGCCAGCCTCAGCTCGGCAGCCTGCATCTGCAACCCCCTCCCTCTCTCCAGCCCCTCAACCCTAGCCAACAGCGCCCTGAGACTATCAGCCGAGACTCCCTCGCCGTCCGACGATCCAGGAGAGGGTGGTGGTCGCTTTGCCGGGGTCTTCTTGGCTAGCCCCTTCCCCTTAGGGCCGCCCACATTTTTCTTCGGAGCCATTCTATGGAAAAAATACCAACACACACCATGAATAACGCTGCCTAGAGCACCCCCCCCCAAACCGGCCCCTCGCCCACCGCGATTGCTATCCTGCTGGCCTTGCAGTTCTTAACGCCGCATAAGAAAACAAACCAGGTGGGGGTGGGGGTGGGGGGGTGGTAAGGAGAGGATCTTCAAATGGCTGCCTCCATTGCAAAATATCACCGAACCACGCTGCCAAGATGGCTGCCCCACGCCAACCTGTCGTCATGGCCCCTACAATGGCTGCCTCCCAGCTTACCGGGCCCCCAAAATGGCTGCCACCCTGCTTCCACCCAAAATGGCTGCCCCCTGTAGCCAGAAACTCAGCCATGCGGCCAAAATGGCCGCCGCACCCCCAGCCTGCCTTCATGGTCCCCCAAAATGGCTGCCGCCCAGTCCGTCTCCAAAATGGCCACCCCAGTCCCCAAGAACGCAGCCATGAGGCCAAGATGGTGGAAAAATGGGGGGGAGGGTTATCGAAGCCTCCCCCCAGGGGGGGAAGAGCCACGAGCCCCCTCCGAGCGTGCCGGGGAAGGAGGGAGGAGAAGGGCGGGGGCCGCGCCACCAACGCCGGCGCCCCAGCCCCCAAACTACCCCTCCGCCGCCAGCCCCCTCCTCCGAGGCCGCACGGCGTAGCGGCCGGCCGTGAAGTCAACAGGCTGCCGAGATCGCCCCACAAGCAGCAGCGGCCCTCGGCGGCCCGTCTCAAGGGGGATGGGGGGAAAGGGGGGGCTTGTCCCTCACCGGGGGCTGCCTCGCCCTCCCCCAACGCCACCCAGAAGCAGTAGTGGTAAATCTTACATGGTAAAATTGGGCAATACCTTGCAAATTGAACCCCGATGCCCCATTTTCTTATACAGAGATGTCAAACTCATTTTCACCAAGGTCCACATAAGCCTTATGGTTGCCTTCAAAAGAACATTTGGAATTGCAAGATTGTATAAATGTATAGAGTGCCCTGGCATTGATAGCCTAACAGGCCATATCAAATGCCATGGTGGTCTGGATTAGCCCTATGCTGTTTAAACTTTATTTTCCTGACTAGGCCTGAATAGACAGTAACCTACCTTGGCACACAGAGCCCCTATGACCCATGCTACATTCTACTGCAGTTTGGAGGAGTGTGTAAAGGGGAAATTGATGCTTTTAGTAGAAATAATGTCAGGAGAGAGTGCTGCTCAGTATAGGCTTCAGAATACCGGGGTAGCTTGCCAAGTAATAATGACGAGAATAAGCTACTCTGATTGGTACAAAGGCACAAGCAGTGATTTGCCAGGGAACATCATGTGCCTTTTAGATAAGAGCGGCCCTGATAGGCCGAATGCTAGCAACGTGCGTTTGTTTACAATGTTGTGCGCATGGCAATTAGAGACTCCTCCCTGTGAATGCTAGGGAGAAGCTGCATAGATTTGTAACATTTTGGGAACACGCTGCATCAGAAGCAGATAACATAGTCTGGGAACGAGAATTAATACCTACGCCATGCATTTTAACAAATAGGAGTGAGATGCTAGAATAATGCTTTGTTTAATTGGATAATGAAATGAGTTCATGAATGCCAGCCAGTAACAGGGCATGAAGGAGGGCGGGACAAAGGGGTTTGTCGCCATTGCTTGTATAAAATCAAAGTGTGGAGATTGTTCGGGGCTCTTGCCCTTTAGCAGCTTGTTCTGCAGGCTGAACCCATCAGCTGATGTCCTGCAAATAAAGTTTGGCTTCATTGTACCATAGTAAAGGTTGTCGCGTTATCCATCTGCCCCTGCGCTCGCACGGGGACGTCGCCTGAGGTAAAAAGTTACTGCCTAAAGAGTTTTGGGACTCCAAATTGCCGCTACAGGTGGACCATGGATGTTGGAATTTGATGTACCTCCATGGATTATGGGATTTGTAGTACTTTCAAATCCTTCATACCCCACAGACCACTGTGGCCCAGAACCAAGACCGATAAAGACCAAACTTGGCACACAGAGCCCCCATGATCCACACTCCATCCGACTGCAATTTAGAAGAGGGCGCACCATGGATGATGGGATTTCAAGTACCTCCACTCACTTCCTAAGCCCACTGTGACCCTCATCCAGTGACTGATCAAGACCAAACTTGGCACACAAAGCCTCCATGACCCACTCTACATCTGGTGCAATTTGGAGGATATGGACCATGGATTCTGGGACTTGAAGTACCTTCACTCACTTTTTGAGACCACTGCAAGCCACATAAACAACTGATAAGGACCAACCTTGCCACACAATGCCTTTCTGAAATAACCCGGGCAGGGCCGGGTCCCCAAGCTAGTATGGTATAAAACCAAACATTTGCTGGTAGCAAATCAGCATTGGCAAGGCTTGCTAATCAGGATGTTTCCTTTTTTTGAAGTACAGCTGAAGCATCTTCTGCAGAGTCCACTGTAAACACTGGACATTACAGACTTGTGTAAATGTCTAAAACAGCCATTAGGAATGTTATCCCTAGAACCGGTTTAAGTGTACGTATATAGGCCTAGGAAATTGAGTGATGATAAATTAGGGTTTGCAATATCCCACTACCTTCTTGTTCGGGTAACAAGATTCTAAGGACAACTGTACTTTCAGATATAGAGCTGAGCAAATCAGATAAATATCTGGCTACAGATACTTGGTAGCCTTTCATTATATTAAATGAATGTAATTAGAGATCTTCTATTTATAGATTTTTCTCTCCTCATCTATCAGCAACAAAGTTGCCCAGGTCCTTGGTAAAACACCTGGCACATGAACCATTGGCCTCCTAGTCATTTGCATGAATTCTAAAGGTAGACCCTAACATTATAAATAGTTATTACAAGGAAATTAATGCATAGCATTACCACAGATCACTTGAATACTCAAAGGAATTGTTTCACAGCTCTTTGCTTATTTTCAAACAGTGCACATTATCTTTGCCTATGTAATTTTGCAAAATAAAGAACTTACCATAGAATTTTGCAGGTAATTTGTGTTGACCTACCAGCTGTGAATAACCATTTAGAGCCTGTGGTATGGGAGTGTTCTTCCCAACCCCCAACTGAGCATCTGTAGCAACAGTAAGCATATGTGGTCATTATCTACAATAACAATGGTGTGATACTTCAAAAATGTAATTGGGGGCATAAAAACAAACCAATCATCCAGAGATTAATTATAAGTAGGATGCATGGTGTAACTCTTATAAATATAAATATATATATAAGGTAAATAGTTTCATTTTCTTATATAACTGAATTATTATATGGCATATTGTTATGTGGTCTTTGTTCAGCCATGTAAATTAAGATTTACATAAACAATCTCCATTGATTTTTTTCAACCCATATTTTATCCTATAAATGTAGTTGAATATGACTTTCTAGGTTTAAACTGATCAATAACTCAGATGTTTGGTAACTTGGATTGAAATTTTTTTCCAAATCTATGGTATTTAAATTGGTTGTCCTAGCAATTAATCAAGATGTCTGGTCTAGAAGGTTCTTAATTAATTTGCATTAAATTATTATTTTTTAAATCTGCATGAAATACAGATTCAGATTTGGATTAAATTTCCTTTTTTCATAAAATATGCATAATTAAATATTTATTCTTAAAGTGCATATTTCTAAACAGATTCTATACCACATATGCTCACTTGATTCATTAAATTTCTTTGAGTTAAGAAGTGCAACAGAAACTTCAGGGAAGCGCAGAAATTGAAGGAAATTGCATCTCAGTCTACATATCCACCTAGTGTGTGTCAATAAGTGTTGTAGTTGAGCCTGAGGCTGAGAGAGAGAGAGGTGTCTGTAGGTAAAAATGCTAAACGGTCTACTCGTGAGCAAGAGTCAGATGAGGAGCAAGAAAGGAAGAGAATAAGGCAAATATTTAATGATTCTTCTGGGGATGAAACGTTTCTGGGTTTTTCAGAGGATGATGGGAGTAGGGAAGAGGAGCAGGCAATGGGAAATGGGGACGAGGGGTCACAGGGAACTGAAGGTGACTCTAGTGAAATGAATTGGACTGATGTGCAACAGATACGGGGTGTCTGCTTGGAGCCTACCAGCAATGATTCGTTTGAGGAGTTCACGGGAGATGGGGAATGGGGTAATGGCAATGGGAACTGTTGGGGAGAGTTAAGTCGCCACAAGAGACTTATTGCCTGGCGAGAGAGACAAAGGGAGACATGGGAGGAGCTGTTAGCAGCTGAAAGAAATGGGGAAGTGGCGTTGGCACCATTAAGTTCTGAGGACTGAATAAAGGGGGCTTGCAATTAACCATTCTTTGCAGCCGGCAAGGTGTTGCTCTTGCCATCCAGGCTGTTGCCTCCTGTTTTGGATCGCTGCTGGACTTATCATTTGACTGGCTGTGGACCTGGAATTCTGGACTTTGGTGTAGTATTTTGTGGGTTTCCACATCTTGTGTCCTATCTTCGGCTGCACCACCTTAAATCCTTTCTGTGTTAGATTCTGCTGCTTCGTGGCTTTGGATTCCGGATTGACTTGATTTCGCTACTTCATCTGCATCTCCCCCCGAGACTTGACTGAAGGACTGTTTGACGCTTCTACTCGGTTTGCTTTTTGTTTGGCTGGTTGGGACCTTGTGTGCTCACTCTCTCAGCCCTATTTCTGTTGGGAAGAAGCCTGAAGAAGCATTTACTTTGTGTTTGACTTCCTTATCAACTTGCTGTGCCTCTGGGCTTGTTTGAGTCACAGTGAGGAAGTTTAGGATTCTTGGAAATAAACTCTAACTGCTAACTTTACTGTGCCTGGCTTTTTAAGGTGGTCTGGATCATGACAATAAGGTTGCTTAGTTTTGAAATATGGAGTGAATATAAACTATGATTTTCCCTAACCTGAACCCATATATATTTCTAGGTGCAAAGATTATTGCAGATGCAGACTGCAGCCAGGAAATCAGAAGACGCTTACTTCTTGGGAGGAGAGCAATGAAGTGAAGAGTTGAGATATCACACTGGCAACAAAGATCCACATAGTTAAAACAATGGTATTACTCGTAGTAACCTATGGATGTGAGAGCTGGACCATGAGGAAGGCTGAGCGAAGGAAGATAGATGCTTTTGAACTGTGATGTTGGAGGAAAATTCTGAGCGTGCCTTTGACCGCGAGAAGATCCAACCAGTCCATACTTCAGGAAATAAAGCCCGAATGCTCATTGGAGGGAAGGATATTAGAGAAAAAGTTGAAGTACTCTGGCCACATAATGAGAAGACAATGATGCTGGGGGAAATGGAAGGAAAAAGGAAGAGGGGCTGACCAAGGGAAAGATGGATGGATGGTATCCTTGAAGTGACTAGAATGACTGAAGGAGCTGGGGGGTGGCGATTGCCAACAGGGTGCTCTGGCGTAGGCTGGTCCAGGAGGTCACGAAGAGTCAGAAGCGACTGAACGAATAAACAACGAACCCATGTGACCAGGGAGACTATACAAAACAACTTTTATGCACAACCAAGAGTTACAATGCTTGATTTGTTTCTATCCCCAAGAGGGAATTTCTTATCCCAAACAGGTTACCATATAACATTGTATCAGGGTGTGGGGTGCATTGGAATCTGCTACTCAGAACTTAAAATTCCCTTGGGCATGCAGGTCTAGTCATGCAGTTCTTTGGATCCAGGCTACCAAGTGGGTTAATTGTGAAATGACAGTCAACTGTAATTTGGTGCTTTAGCTATTCAGTTTGGGGAGCATTCTAAAGTGCATAAATGGCAGGTTTTTTAATTGGGTTCACCCATCCACACACTTAACTGTGATGTATGAGGCTTTACATTTTAATCTGCATTCTGGTTTTTTTTAAAAAAAAATGAAAGTGGTCTTTTCATTGCCTTTTGCTTGCTTTCTCTTTTAAATTCTATGTGAGAACTATTCTGAAATAGATGTTACTGGCCTAATGGTGAAAAGGAGGTAGCAACTGTGAGTTTATCTGTAAGAGTCCTAAAGGTCACTGAATTGTCCATAGTGGTTAGACTACTGGCTGAACCTACTATCAAATGTCTTATGTGGGAGGTGTTGGTACTATCATTACTGATCCATTCCAGGAAAGAACCTGATGCATAAGACAAAGATCCAAGAAGCAGAATTGTTGATTAGATATTCTATTTAGTCATCATTCCCTATATCTTACATTACTAAATACATGGTCAAATAGTATATACTTTACTAAGCAAAGTTCAGGATAATCCTTGAGGGCACTATAGGTTATGGATCAACATATATTCACTTGGTGCCTTTGAATTAGAGATGGATGGAGCTGTAAAGCTACACTCTCCCAGAAAACATTTGTTGGCTGCCTTCGCCACCAACAAGCTGGGCAGATAATGGGTGAATTTTAAATTGTCTATAGGTAAGAGGTTCTCATAGTTGGGGGGTAAAGTGAGAGATTGACTTAAAATGTTCAAACTAATTAATTCCAATGAATCCAAAGGGGAACAATTTGCATTCGTTGCTCATAATGAGTCAGCCAAATGTACTACGTGAACATACATGGCTGGATTAATTTTGCAGAAAATAACTTTACTTTTTGTTCCCTTTTAAAGGTTTCTGGTCAACATTTTTATATTTCACAATGATTTCCTCCTGATACATTGAGTTGTGAGGAAACATTGCACCTTTACAAAATCACAATGATCACCAAACTACTTTTATGTCACTCTTTCACGTTTAATTGAAAAGCATCCTTTCTCCATACTTTCATTTTGTAATTTCTAAAGAGAATACAAGAAGAGCATACGCAAACATGATAAGATAATGGAAAAGAGGGGATGATGATTCCATAACGTCTAACTGGGAAAGCTACAAATGCACATATAGATCCACTTCTGCAACAAAACTCCAATGTGATGGCATGCCAGAGCCTTTGGGAAAACTATAGTGTCTGGCTTTACTCAGGGGCTATCTGTATATCTTCTGTTAGCAGACAGAGGCACTTTGAGGCAAGGTGAAAAGATAACTAAATGAGTTTACTGCAAACAAGATGAATAAAGGGTTAACTCCACCCGGGACTATCATAAGGTAATTTAAAACAATACATTACAAAAGGAGACTTTGCTGGTTGTAGTCATCTTTCTGGAGTCTTTCCTGCCTCTGGTGCAAAGCGAGGGTGAAACTGTCTTAAACTTATTTCATGTAAAGCTTAGGCTGGTTATAAGCTTCTTTTGTCCTTTGGACTGGTAGTATAAAAAGTACTGCTAAATGCAGGAGAAGATGCAGCAGCAGAAGTAGGTGCTTAGGAATGCTTGATTTGGATTGCTAGGCCTAGGATTCAGACAGTATCCAAGCCTCTATAGCTCTACTGAAGAAAAGAAGGAGGTGTCCAGCAAACAGCTCTGTGCAGGGAAAAGGAATAGACCAAGTAAGTCTGGCTTCTGAGGGATGTTTTTATGCTCCACCCAAAAACTAATACAGATGAAGTTAACTACACTATTGGGAAAGCCCATAAAAGGGGAGAACTAAAGCAGAGGATAGCAGAAGGCAGAACTAAGACTTCATACCCTTGGATATCAACTCCTGCAACAAATAGCTAAAATGATATCTATTTGTGGGATACATGTCCTGAATATATTGCAGAATAAAGGATGCATTTGCCATTATTAATAGGGCTGAGATTCACTTTTATGAGAAATATAAGAATGCCATTTAGAAAGTAATTCATGGAGAATATACCTGTCTCTTATTAGAGACTTCATGTCAAGACTATCTATGTAGTTTTCTAAATTATATCCCTTATCTTCCATATATATTATTGAAATAGAGTGCAGTCTGGATTTCCTTGAAATATATGCTGCTCTTGGAGATCAAAAGTGGATTGACATCTGTGAAATTCAGTCTAAAATAAATTAGTCTTTAACATAATGTACTCATTCTCCCTTTTAAGCTAGGAAAACAGCTTTACTCTCATTTGAAATGATCATTGATTATTATTTCCTTCTCTCTCCACTTTTCCCACTCTAAATTTGTTATCAAAACCTTTCATCTCCATAATCAAAAAGAAAAAATCACAGGGACTAAGGGAGTCACGGAATCTATTTTTTTCAAGTCCAGCAGTAAGCGATATTATCATGATGCTATGGTTATTTTTTAATGATAAAATGCTTCTCAAAGATTAAAACCCTAGTTGTTCTGGTGAGATAATATTATTTGACCAAACCCGAATCTCACCATTTGCCATTGTTTTATGAGGGAAATGATAGGATTGAAACATTTATGTATGTGCATGTCTACAATTAATGGAGTCACCACAAGGTCAAGAGGTACATATAAACACACACCACTTTCCAGTACTCTAGTGCAGTGTTTCCCAACCAGTGTGCCGTGGCACACTAGTGTGCCGTGAGCGATCATCAGGTGTGCCGTGGGAAATTGGAACCTCCAATACCCTTTCTTCCCCCTCCTGCCGAACACTTTTTCTTCTCCACTCAGGCTCCCTTCTTCCCAGCCTCGCTCTGCTCACTTTGCCTCGCTTTGCTCTGGGGCGAGTCTGCGCATTAGCGCCCGCATGGGTCACGTCTTCCTCCCTCCCCCTCCCCTCCTGAACAAGCTCACACTGCCCCCTCGGATTAAAATGGCGGAAGAGGCGGCAGTGTAGAAGAAAAAGTAAGTGTTCGGCAGGAGGGGGAAGAAAGGGCACAAAGGGGAAGGGGGGGGAGGAAGAGGTCTCTGTCGCAAGCTGGCATGGGCAAACTTGGACCTTCCAGGTGTTTTGGACTCCAACTCCCACCATTCCTAGTAGCCTCAGGCCCTTTTCCTTTCCCCACCTCAGCCACTTAAGCAGGAAAGGGCCTCAGGCTGTTAGGAATGGTGGAAGTCCAAAGCACCCAGAGGGCCGAAGTTTTCCCATGCCTGTTTTAGGGACCGTAAAGTGGTGAGACTCCTTCCAACATTGTGATTCTGGATAGAAAACAAACAACAACACAACGTAATATTGTTTGAGTCCACAGTGCTCTCTGGGTGTAAGTGAACTACAACTTCCAAACTCAAGGTCAATTCCCAAGCCAACCCTTTGGACTAAATTTGACATACAGAGCCCCCTGTACTTTCTGTTGGTAATGAGAGTTCAATATGCCAAGTTTGGTTCAATTCCATTCTTGCAAGAATTCAGGATGCTCTTTGATTGTGTGTTAACTATAAATCCCAGAAACTGTAACTCCCAAATGTCAAGATCTATTTTCCCCAAACTCCATCTGTGTTCATATTTGGGCATATTGGGTATTCATGCCAAGTTTGGTCCTGATCCAACAGTGCTCTCTGGATATAGGTGAACTACAACTCCAAAACTCAAGGTCAATGCCCACCAAACTCTTATAATATTTTCTCTTGGTTATGGGAAAGTTCTGAGGGTTTCATCACTATTCTTCTTCTCCTCCTTGCATTTTGGACAGCTTACATTACACGTTAAACAGTAGATCTTTCTGCCATTCCCTGCCAGGATATCATAATTTGTTGTGCTCATCGAAACAGGCCCATGTTTCACACTGAGTGTATAAATACATTTCGCCCAGGTCACTCCTTTTCAAAAACGTATTAATTTATATTATGTATTACTTGTGTTAGAATATTTTCTCTTGGTGACATTCTGTGGGAAGTCGTCTTTTGCCATTTGGTGGTGTGCCCATGTTTCACACTGAGGCATTTCAAAAACGATTGTATTAAAACACTGGCCGGGATTTTTTAAACAAACTGCAAAAGATTGAAGAACACTTAAACTGTGGTTCCTGACTCCAAATATCTGTTTAGCTCAATGCTGGGGTCAGAGAAACATTTTAACAGTAAAAGGTCTCTGAATACCACTCATTTACAAAAATGTTATTAAAAATGTGTAGTGTTACAGTGGACTTTGTAGAAAATGCTTCAGATGTACTTCGTAAAAAGGAAAATCAGCCTGTTAAACATTACTTGCAATTCTGATCTATTACACTGACCAACACACATTTTGGTGCCTCAAATGCTAACCCTGTTTCTGGGTATATTTGACCTGCAGATTCCAAAAATGGCACCAGTTTTCATCTATAATCTCTAGATTTTGTGATACAGAACATATGTCATATATGATTTGCTCATCCATAAAAAATGATAACCAAACTATATCTAAGAAACTAAAACTGTTGTAGTTTTTTGAATGCAATTTTCTGTTTCAGTGATCCAAATAACCCCAAGAACAGAGTTCTTTTGTTGGGCTGTATTATCAACCTAATAAATAGGTATTTCCAATACCTATTTTACTTTATGTATCTCTGAGAGCTGCTCACATAAAGTCATTTGTGTCTCGTTTGTCATATGATTTTTTAAGATTTGTATATACAAACAGATGCTAAAAACATGGGGGGGGGGGGGACACAAAAACTTAAGAATCAAATCATTCACCCAATACTTATCATCTAAACTCTATAGGCCTTGGAACTCTCCCAAAGTCAGTTTCATTTTCAGCATAATCAAATGAGGCGAAGCCAAAGAGGCCTCAATTCCTCTTTAAATTAAAAAAATAAAGCCAAGGCTGCCTGCTGCCATGAGGGTAAGCAGCTGGGTCAGACGAGCTGAGAAAGCTGGGAAGGAGACTGTGAAAGCGCAGAATTCGTGGAAATGTAGTCAGGGGCGGTCTAAGGTAATTTTAAATGGTAGGCGAACATTATTTTGGTGCCCCCCCAAAAAAACATTATTTTGCCGCCCCATGTAAAACAAATATACAATTATAATATCACAATACCATTAGTAGTATTATATTGTATCAATGTATATACAGTATATACAATATATTATACCATACTCATACTATATTATATCATAATTATATTATACTACATTACAATATAATTATATTATAATATATTGACATTATAATATAATGTAACATTCTATTATATTGTTATTATAAAATAATAAAATTATTTATTTAAATAAAATTATCCTCTACTAAATATTTTCATGACTCCTATAAAAATAACCCAAAATAAAGTAAAATAAAGTATTATATATTACTATTTTGTACAATACCACTATACTGCAATATTGTTTGTAATATTACATGTAATATAAAATATATCATTATTCTATTGTTATATTGTATTTGTATTATATTGTATGACAATATTAAGCAGAACTGTATAATAATCAACAAGAAATGCAATGTAAATGCATCAAAATCAGAATATATTACCTATCACCCGACTCATAATTCATAGGAGTCTCCCATAAGTCCAAAATTAGGATCCCAATGTAAATGTAAATAGAAAAACAGCCAAAATGTTCAAATGAGGTTGAATACAGGCAGTGACTTCTTCTCTCCCTCCTTCTAAGTGTTTTGGCCTCCAACTCCCACAACTCCTCATAGCCTCAGGCCCCTCAGGTCTAGACAGAAATAGAGCCGAAGAAAGGAAGGAGGGAGAGAAGAGGTCACAGAGGAGGAGGAGGAAAGCCCTTCATTCATTCCTTCACTTACACTTCCATCACTGATTCTTTTCTCCTTCCCTGCAAATGCGCGCGCGCGGCGGAAACAATGGGAGAGGGGAAGCACTCCCTGCCTGCCCGATAAGGAGTGCTTTGCTTACAGGCTTCTGCGCAAGGGAGCTACTGGGCATGCGCGGAGTTTTTCGCGCATGTGCAGTTGCTCCTGCGCTCATCTTCAGCTCCAGAGCAACTGCGCCTGCGTGAAAACCTCCGCGCGTGCCCAGAAGCAGCGTCGGAGCGCACAAGGCCGGGGTCAAAAAGCAGGCAGCTGCAGCACTGTCTGAGGAACATCGGCAGGACCAGGATGGCGCCCCATGCGGCCAGGATGGCGCCCCCTTCCCAGATGGCGCCCTAGGCGGCCGCCTACTTGGCCTATCTTGTAGGACCGCCCCTGAATGTAGTTAGGGAAGGTGAGGGCCCTGTGGCAGAGAATTCAAAAGGACTTCCCTAAACTACATTTCCCAGAGCTCTGCTCAGCAGCAGAAAGTCCAGTGAGGAGAGAGAGTTATTCTCTTCATAGCAGCAGTCAGCCAGCCATGCAGTTTAGAATTCTGCAAGAGGACTGATAGTAAGTATGTGTTGGATTTGGAGGAAAGTTGAAGTTATATGGTTATGTTGTGGTTTGTGTCATACATTCAAAGGGATAGCTGTTGTGGCTGATTTTTAAACCAATTATCTATCTCTCTCTCTCTCTCTCTCTCTCTCTCTCTCTCTCTCTCTCTCTCTCTCTCCCCCAAATCAGTAGATGTGCTAATCTTTCTGAAACGTGGGGGTAATAATCCTTTGTTATCTTGTGTCATTGAATAATAATAATAATAATATAAAAATTCCAACCTGGTTTTCTTCAAAAGAAGCATTTAGGACAAGACAATTAGAAGATACAAAATGGACAAGATATAAAAAATTACTTTATTGGAACGGACAGAAATATATATTGAAAACCAAACAACAACTAGCTGCGGAGGAAAACGAGATGAACTGGTTCCCTTATCTTCAAATTAGATAAATATTTAGAGAAGATGAAAAAACTGGATTTGAACACCAATACAATGAATTAGAAGTTCTATTGGGCAAAGATAAAAAAATTAGTAGGAAACATATATAAATTACTTTTGAGATGGGAAAATGAAGATGACCACATTAGAGATCATATGAAAAAATGGTCAAGAAATATAGGATATAAAATCAATATAGATACATGGAAAACAATTTGGAAAAATAATATAAATATCTCTTATTGCCAAAATTATAAAGAAAATTGGATAAAACTAATTTATAGATGGTATTTGGCCCCTGACAAACTTGCAAAAATATATTAAAATGTAAGACCAAACTGCTGGAATTGCAATGAATAAAAAATGGAACATTTTTCCATCTCTGGTGGCTATGCACAAAAGCAAAGAAATACTGGAAAATGATACATAAGGAAATTGAAAAAAAATAATTAAAAAGAAATAATAAGGAAACCAGAATCATTTCTATTAGAGATAATGGATCTCGAATTAAGTAATACAGGAAAACATCTTTTTATTAACAACAGCTGTAGCTAAAATACTCTATGCAAAATATTGGAAATCTGAAAAAAGCCCAACTAAAGAGGAAAGGGTATTGAAGATAATTGAAACAATACAAATGGAACATTTGACTGAAGCCTTAAGAGAAAAAGAATGAAAAGAAGGTAACACTAATGATTGGAATATGATTAGTTCATACTGTAGAATGGAATATAATATAGAAATAGTTTTAGATTGGTGTTAGAGGAGGAAAAAACATGGTAAGATATATTATGTTCCTTTATGTTATAGGATAAGCTGGAGCACAAAATCAAAAGAAGAAATGATAATTGAAGTGATTCTCTGCATGATTCTAATAGAATTTTTGGGTTGCTTTATTCCCATATCTTTGAGCACTTCTATCTAACTTTGTCATGTATGGTACTTTTATACTTTTTCTTTCCCTTGCCTTTTTTCACATCCTTTTCTATCCCCTTATAGGGGGTTTCGACAGAAGGCGGGTAAGAAACCCACCTTCAACTCATGATGCTATACCTCTTTTTCTAGTATTCTCGATGTATGTTGACTTTTTATCTCAAAACTCAATAAAGAATTTTTTAAAAAATAATTTAAGGAGATAGCTCTTGTAGTGTTTTTTTAAAAAAATAAGTTGTTTGTAAAAACTTCAAAAATTCCCCAAAAATCAGTGGTTGAGTGAGACATCATGAAAATTGGTGGGTTAACAGAGGTAAATGTGTTCTACCAATTTAGTAAGTTTCAAGCCAATAGCTCTAACAATGAGGGAGAAACAAGCCTCTGACATTTACCCATGTCATGCATAGTGATATTTATTTTATACGAAACAAAAATAACTGCGCAGTGCCTTCATTTTGTAGAATCATAGAATAGAACTAAATAGAACAGAATAGAAACATGGAATAATAGTCGTAAGTGACCACATGGACCATTTAGTCCAACCCCCTGCCAGGCAGGCAAAGCACAATTAAAGTATTCCTGACAGATGGCCATCCAACCTCTGTTTAAAAGCTTCCAAAAAAGAAGCTTCCATCACACTCCGAGGCAGAGAGTTCTCCCACTGAACAGCTCTCATAGTCAGGAAGCTCTTCCTAATGTTCAGGTGGAATTTCCTTTCCTGTATTTTGATCCCATTGCTCTGAGTCCTAGTCTCCAAGTCAGGAGAAAACAAGTCTATTCCTTCTTCCTTATTTCATTCTTTCACATATTTAGACATGGGTATCATGTCTCCTTTCAACCATCTCTTCTGCAGGCTAAACATATCCAGCTCTTTAAGATGTTCTTCATACCACATGGTCTCCAGATCTTCCATATTTTCAGTCAACCTCCTCTGAACACTTTCTAGCTTGTCAATATCTCCTTTAAACTGTGGTGACATAGAAGCAAAGAGGAGTTTAAAATGGACAGCAATAGTCATTTAAAGATATGTATTGCATGGATACTTTTGTGTACCAGGTGAGGAGAAGGGCAATGGTCAATAACATGCAACATTTTTTTTGCTGTTGTGTATGAAGAAGGAAAATTGGAGTGATACACAAAGCAGTTTCAAGAAAAAAGGCCCATGCCTTCATCTGCACATGGGTTTTGCATGTGGGAAAGCTCAGCAATGAGGGGGGAAAGTGCACTTTCAAATGAATTTCAGATTTCTCAAGGCAGCTCTTCGTGGCATTTATTAGGTTACAGATAAGTGCAGCTCACAAAGTGAAAATGCTTTTGTTTTAGCTAATCTCTTGGTATGTAGGCCAGTCCTGTTCCTTTTTCGGTCCTTTGTCTTTGTTGTTGCCTGTCAAACAGTGTCAGAGTCCATTCTGCTGACCTGTTTCCAGATGGTCTACGGCTTGGCACATTTGATATGCCACGTCACATAAAAAGCTACTAAAACTGAAGTGGCATTCACTCCATACAATGCTTTGATTATCAGCGCTCATACAGAGAATGTCACCACACCATCCTGCCAAGCATTTAGTGTTCATTGGTCCCACCATCTCTGTCCAGTACAGCACAGTTTGAACATTTAGTTCCTCATGACACACTGGCTCATGCCTGTGAATTTAAAGACTATTTCTGAGAAAGAAACCACTCACCCAGAATGATTTGGGCTAGAGGTGATACTTTAAAGGCCAAGAGACATTTTCCTCCAAATATTTCCTTTACTTTGTTTTAAAAAGAGAAGGATTAAAAACATGAGGGTGAATCTTTTGAAGACTGATGTTTCAGGAAGATAAAATGAAATCAGTCAGTATTGTTGGGAATGCCCCAATGTGGACAAAAGAGAAAATGCAGTGAAATCTGTTTGAAGAAACAAAAGCAAAAGAGGCATTCTCTAAGGCACACACATGTCAAATGCAAAATGTATGGGCTAAATCTAGCCTGCCACATCATTTAATGCGGGCCACAAGGCTTTCCAAGCCAGGACAACTTTGTTACATTTATACAGTCTTACAATTACAAATGACCCTTTGAAGGCAACCATAAGGCTGATGTGACCCTCGGTGAAAATGAGTCTGACACCCCAGTCTAAAGCATCATTTAGATTTTACAGCAGCATCATATAGGCTGTTTTTTATTGCATTTATTCACAATACCACTATATTTTTAAGATATACTGATGTGTGTTTAGAGCCAATTAAGGAAGTGTGACTTTTTCCAGTTTTCTTGGCCTTTTTATATCTTTATTTTCAAACTCATAATTTCAGTTCTACCCAAGCCTTCTCAAAAGACAAATCTAAATGTCAATTGAATTCCATAGTTGTACAAAATATAACATGTGGTCAATATTTCCATTCACTTTGTTATCATTGTTGCCCCTAACCATCACTACCTCATTGCAGGCCACATATCCTCTCATACTTCTTTTCAGATGATGGGCTGTGTCATATAAAACTGCAATGTATGATGGGCAGTGCTTCCAAAGTAGGATGGATCTACACTGTAAAATTGTGAAATCATGGGAGTTTTTTTAAATAAATCTGTAGCCTTCTCTGTCAAAGAGTGCTGGTGTCTCCCTAAACTACAACTCCCATAATCCCATAGCAATTATCCATGGCAGTTAAAGTGTTGTCAAACCTTATTAACTCTATTGTGTAGATGAACTCCTACATAGAAGGAATCTGGGCAAGTGTGAACTCTGGGCCCATCCAAACAGGCCCAAAATGCAGCACCTGTCTGGGTTTTTACCAAACAATGCCCTTGGTAAAAATGAATTAATTTGGAATAACCTTGATTATTCCAAATAAATGAAATACCCTATTACATCTGGATCTTCTTGAAAGGCCCAGTTCTAATGGGGCATTGGGCCTGTGGGGACTCACTTCCAGGTAGTCTCAGGTCAGGTAAGGTGTTGTACTTTTAAGGGTTGTTTTGGGCGCTTCGTTATCACGATGATATGTAGCCACCCTCCTTGGGAAAGCCTGGGTTTTGGGCAGCTTGTTGGGACTAAATTCCATGCTGTAATTGGTTTTTTTAAAATTTGCTCCAGCATGGGTTTTAGCTCATATGGAAGCGCCCTCTGCTGGTGCCAGATATGGGTCATTTTCCCTTTCACTCTGCTGTTAAGCAGGATTTCCTACGCTAACTAAGGTTTTTTTTTTTAGTATGTAGAGAGATGGAAAGAGAAACATTGGGCTATCTTTGTACCAAGTTCAGAAACTCCAGCTGGTTCAAAATATGGCAGCCAGATTAGCTACAGGAAGATCAAGGAATGAGCATATTATACCCATCCTAAAATCACTCCACTGGCTGCCAATTACTTTCCGGGCAAAGTGCAAGGTGTTTTGGTTTTGACCTTTAAAGTGCTACATGGTTTGGGTCCAGGTTACTTTCAGGATCGCCTTCTCCCATATAAGGTGCCCTGAACACTGAGGTCCTCTGAGGGGCATCTGTTCCATACAAACACACTGGGGAACTGCCGCAAAACGAACTGCAAACACACTATAGGAGGCAAAGAAAACCAACCTATCAGAGGCTACGTCGCTACACATTCACAGAATAGTAAGCATACTATTAGGTATCATATAATTATCATTTACCCAAATATAGTCATAAACTACCCAGATAGTTTTAATGATGAATTTTAAAATGGAAGAGGATACAAATTACCCGGTTATCATGGCCCACCAGAGTCATAAGGCACATGCCAGTACTAATGTTCCACATCTTGATGGTCTTGTCTAACTTTTGTTTTGTGTATTTTAATATGTATCTCATTGAAATATATTTTAATATGTGTACTATACTGAGTGTTTTTAAATGATTATGTGTTTTAGCCACGTTGTAACCCACCTCAAGCTGTGAGGTGAGCTGGGTAAGAAGTAAAATTATTATTATTACTATTAATACCCTACTGACACCAGATTCCATCTGATCTTTGAAACTAAATTTAGATCAGCTGTTGTTAGACTGCTGATTAATATGAGGTGCTGAATGCTGTATTGCAGAGGAAGGCAATGGCTAAATCACCTCTGTGTACCCCTTTTCTCCATCATATTCATGAGTCACCATAAGGTCAGTAGGCAACTTGAAATCAACACAGGGATGGAGAATTGGGGAGGCAACAGTTTCACACCAAAGGCCTACTCATATGCTCTAACTTTCCATGCAGCAATCGTTCTTTGCACTTTAAAAGTGTGCCATGACATAGAAACCCAGTAGAACAGCAGTTCCCATGGAAATGTCATGTTCTTTCCAAGGAATCTAATTCATTGTAAAACTTGTATTAATATTTTACAATGTGATACAGAAGAACCTTATTGCTCTTGACTTGCTTTAGACACTGTTAACAGACAGCTAGTTGTGAAACCACCAGTGGCATTTGAAGAAGTGTTACTGACATCAGCTGTGTGTTTTAATATGCAAAGAAAATTCTTTGAAACTAAATCTGTGAATGAAAGCTACGTACACTTGTTTTTAATGCTCTTAATAGAATCAACATCACTTTTGCTTGTTTTTTCTTTGGTAATGCATGCAAATATGATTATAGCTCATCATGTTTATATTTTAAAATCTACTAGCATTAAGTACTCATTTTCTGCTCAGGAAGAATAAAAGATCTCTGTGATACTACATATTGAGTCATGCACAGAGACATTAGGAGAGAAGTAGTGTGTTTAAAATTAAAAGGAAGGGGAAATTAAACAGATTTACTACAGCAGTAGCTCAACCATATGACTGAGGCAAATATTTATTTTTAATTAAATATTTTGTTTAAATGTTATTAAGCTTTTTGACTAACTTGTATTTCAGTGTCCCTCATACCTCTCTCCATAGTTTATTTTATCACACAACACAGAGATATATGCAACAGAGAAAGAGCAAACAGAAAAGAGACATCAAAGGGCTCAGTAAGAGAAAAGAGAAAGAACAGAAGGAAAAAGCAGAGAAAGAAAGAAGTGAACAATGATGTCAAGGGGTGGACAACACAAAGCATATCAACAGTCTGGCACTCTTTTTTTGCCACATTCTCTAAAGTCAGTAGGCTGCTCACTCACATTTGTTCCAACACAACTGGACTCTTCTGTGTGCATTGTTCAGTTTCAGACTACATTCACACACACAGCATCATTATTGCACTAGGAGGCAAACTGGCATTTCTGCAGGACCAATGTCTTTGGTAACAGACCCTTTTATATAATGCCATGTGCATCCTGCTGCTTGTCTGCCTTCACTCCATGATTCTCCCATCTCTAGCTACTGAGGGGGAAAACCACCAAATATTCCCAATCCTGCAATGTTCTTCTACTGTGCTGGTATGGTGATGTCAGCTATTGGATTTTTCTCCTCTCTCCTTACCCTTTCACTATTCCCAAGATGAATGTTTTTTCTTTCCTTTTATTTCTTTCCTTTATTCCTATTTTATTTTTTTCTTTGTCTTTTTTTGAAAACTGGAATTACACAATTTTTCTAAAAATTAAAAAGATGAAATAGCACTAATACAGGAAGATGGAGTTACAAGGTTCTGCAGAAGTACTATTAAGGGACCATTCTTTGGCAAATTCATGCAATTGCACTAATGAAAACAGGTACAATATTGAGGTTGCTTAAAATGGTATATTTGTCTTATCATTGATAACACAACTGTGATGGCATGGCCTATTCATGTGATAAAGTCTTTAGCCTCAATATTACACTATAATAATATCCTTTCTAAATACAGAGTAGTTTTTGTGTCATTCTTTGACTCATTGATAGAACATCCATGCTGTCCTTCAGCATAAATCCTCTGGATAGCATGCAACAAAATAGTGTGTGTAAAACCAATCTAAATGTCATATTTACTTGTGGACTTTTTCCTCCTGCTGCAACTGTCTATGCCACATTTACCAAATTAGAGAACCAATATTCTTCTGACACATAATGATATTATAATAACTTTATTCTTATATTCCATCTCCATCTCCATCTCTTCAAAGAGACTCAGGGCAGCTTACATGGGGACCAAGTCCAATATAAACAAGGTTACAAAGCATACAGTTAAACATATAACAAACAGCTAAATAAAACAATACAATCAATAAATATAAAACATCACAAAACATAAACCAAGCAACAACCAACCAATAATTGGTAAAAGTGAGCATGTGCAGATTTGGAGCTAACAGGGCAGGACAAGGGCTAGTGCAAATGCAGGCTGTTGGGTCAGAGGCTGGGAATAAAGTGCTGGAAGAAAACGGCTAGGCAGAACTTGGTCAGTACTGAACTATTCTTCAAAGGCACAATTGAACATCCAAGTCTTCAGGTCTTTCTGCAAGGTGAACAGGATGGGGGCTGATCTAATCTCCCTAGGAAGAGAGTTCCAGAGTCAGGGGGTCACCACTGAGAAGGCCCTCTCTCTTTCCCCACCAACCATGCTTGCGATGGAGGTGAGAGTAAGAGAAGGGCCTCCCTGGCAGATCTTAGTGTTTGCAGCTTTTCATAGAGGGAAACAGGACCCAAAACATTTAGGGCGTTATATGTAATAATCTGCACTTTGAATTGAGCCTGGAAACTTATTGGCAGCCAGTGGAGCTGCTTCAGTAGAGGTGTCATCTGTTCCTTGTAACCAGTTCCATTTAGCAACTTGGCTGCCGATCTTCGCACAAGTTGCAATTTCCAGGCTGTCTTCAAAGACAGCCCCACGTACAATACATTGTAGTAACACAATCTTGAGGTAACCAAGGTGTGGACCACTGTGGCCATGCCAGTTTTCTTGAGGTACAGTCACAGTTGGCGCACAAGTTTTAACTGTGGAAATGCCTTCCGGCTACCACCGAACCTGAGCATCAAATGTCAGGAGGACCCCCAGACTGCAGACCTGTGACCTCAGGGGGAGTGTAATCCCATTGAGCACAGGTTGCCACCTACTACCCCGATCTGTCTCGTGACTGGCCAGGAGGATCTCTGTCTTGTCTGAATTAAGCCTCATGCTATTCTACTACTATATGGCTCAAATTTGCATGCCATAATTTGATCCAGACATATAGGGCAGCATCCTGTCTGTGGTATACACCTAAGTGTGGCTTATGCAAATGTTTGTGTCTTTTGGTCAGGATGCAGAGAGCTATTTTCTAATCATCTGAGAGTCATTCAAAAATGTCCCCAATAGCTGTTATGCCCAATGAAAGACTGCTACCACCATTTCTCCTGCTGCTTGTTGGTAGGGAGGGAAATGAGGCAATTCCAATAATGAAAATATAGCTACTTTGGGTTCCCAGAAAGAAAAGCAGGGTCTAGTCTATCAGTGACTACATCCTCATTGCTTCCCCCTTTCAATTTAAGAACAGCGGCTTCTTTGTCATCTCAATTGCATCTTCATTCCCTAGTCCTTTGGTTCATAGCAAAGGACACAGAAATGCGCAGCCATAGTATTGCACTCCTACCTGATGTGGGAATCTTGTGCTCCTTTGCAAATTCAAAATAGTCCTTCTCATGAAGAGTCCTATCGTTACGTAGAATAAGGCAACCACCACAGATAGCAAGTCTAGATCATGTAGAGGAGGCAATACATCCCTTACAATTTCCTTACATTGGAGGATAGAGCTATAGACAACCAATCATCCTTATTTCCATTCATTCTGCTTCCCTGAAGTGAAAGGTAGAAGATTGTCCCATTAGCAGTGTTTAAATGTATTTCATTTGTTATATAAATAAAACTTCAAAGGATTCATTGATGATTACAGTGGTAACAATGATCTAACTTTAAGATTTACTGATAAATGGTTTGCCACGTGATAAAGTACTTTCCTTATTTTTGTTCCCCCTCTTATATCACTATTTATAAAATGCAAAGGAGACATACCATACCAGATGACCAACAAGAAATAGAGTGCGCACAGCTGGTGGTACCATCTGTGTACATCAGCTTTCAGCCAAAATAATCTTTCCCTAAGAGTTTCCAGTTGTTGGTAGTGGGAGGAAATACCATTGTGACTCTATATCAGGAAACAGAACGTAAGAGAGGCAAATTTGGCTCCATTGAATGGCCTCTTATTGACAGGAGTGGCAATTGTTGTCAATAGATATGCCTTATATATTCCTAGTTTCTGCCACCAACATATAAAACCTGGCCATATAGCAAGACCAAAATGGAGCAACACTTTGCCAGATATACACAACCATGTGTGCCTCTATTGAGCCATCTGCAGACCACTCCATGTGCCAGTTATTTTAGCTTGACTAGATTTAGACTGAAAATCCACATGAAACACATTTTGAAAGAATATCAAGAATAAAATCATCACCCTTTTTCTCCCATTAAATGATAAGCTGTTGTTATTGCTGGAACAGATGCTTCCAACAGCATACCAGTCATAACTTGGAGAGCATCAAGTGCCAATAAAAATTACGATCAAGCATGGTTTCAGAATCTGATTCAACTTAAATCAGAAGACTGTTTCTTCGATTGCTGTTCCTTCTGAAAACTTCTTATGTATTCTCCAATATAGGCATGCACAGTTTTCAGTCTACCTAAGTTGTCATTGTGTTCTTAATCAAAATTAAAATATCGTGTTATCACAATTACAGGACAGAACAAAGATTCATATAATGAAACACAGATCTTGGATTTCAGAAAAGCTGGTTTAGAGAAACACCGGGTGGCATCCGATGGCTAGACATGCTAAAGCAAAAAGACATTCAGTGAAAGTGGGAGTCCTTGTAGAAGGAGAAAAATCACAAATCCCATGGAAGAATATTAAAAAGCCAATGTGACTGCACAGGAAGTTGAAAGGGAAAAACAGTCTTCATAAAGAATTAAAAGGAAGGAAGGAATGGCAGATCACAAAGGAATAGCACGGTGTAGGCCATGTTTGCAAGAATAAGATAAGGAAAGCTATAGTTAGAATGAGCTAATTCTGACTTGGCATATGTGACGACTTGGTACACCCAATTCTTAAACTCGCTACCACCAACCTAATATCCCTATTAGGATTTTGTAATTAAATAAGATTTCCAGTTAGGCTCCTTTGAAAACCACCCACTGAGAGGAAACTGAGAAAGCAGTACTATGGAGGCTTGCTTAAAAGTTAACAAGAAAGAGTTTATTAACTTTAACAGGTTTTTAACACAATGCACAGATCTTAAATGGTTTACTTCTACTGAGGCAACAAGAGTGTATGGTTACATAAAGATGGTACAACAGCGTGATAGTTTAATCAGATTGAAAATGTGCTGGAGCGTATTGGTTTCAATAAAGGTATTTCTTCTCTTAGATCTTAAAGGCAATCCCAGTCAGTGCTGAAACTTGACTGGAAAAGCTCTGTCCCACTAATGTGAAAACTAGTGCGAGCAGATGTTAACAACTAGGAACTTGCTAAAAGTTCCCTGAGTCTTGTCTGAATGAGCTAACAGACTCGTACTAGCTCCCAGTCTCAGAGCCCACCTTTCTCTCTATATCCAGAGACTATAAGGTGTCCTGACTGACTATCCCACGTCAGCCCTACTGGCTCTAAACTCTAAGCGGCACCCTGATTCTCTTCTGACCCTAAACTGCGTCAGCTACCCTGACCCCTTAGTTCAGACTAATCCCTATGTCAGGGGTGCCCACACTTTTTCATCATGCGAGCTACTATATGAACAATCAAGTTGAAAAGATCACCTGTTGTGCATGTGTGTGTGCCTTCCGCCCGCGCGGGGCTTCTTTCTTGCCTGCCCACGAACTCGCCGCCGCGCGCACCCGGGAAGGGGATCCTCCTTGCCTGCACGCACACTCTCTCTTAATGTCTTCGTTGCCTTCCTCCTTCCTGCTGAGTGCTTTCGTGAAGCAGGAAGTCCCCATCCCATCCTGCTTCTTGTGTGCACAGCAGGCCCCTCCCACGCAGCAGGAGGGTATTTATAGGCGCACCCGCCAGTGCTCCGGCCAGATATGGCTTCGGCGGCGGCTCGGAAGGTGCAGGGCTGTGAAGAGGGGCCGCCCTTTCTCTCTCCCTCTCCCATGGGCCCTCGCCACCTTTCTCCTTCAAGGGCGAGGGAGGGTGAGGCGGAGAAAGGCAGCGAGGGCACAAGCAGCAGCAGCAACCAATGGGTGGTCATGTCACCACACCGTGCGTGGCAAGACGAGCGCCACGGCCCGCCCACTAAAGCCTCATTTTGGCAAAGAAGCCCCGCAAAGGTGGCGGAGCGCACGTCTTGCGCGCATGGCAGGAGCGTGCCATCCGGCTGGTGAGGCCCAAAGATCACCTGGAAGAGGGCCAAAGATCACCTAGGTGCTCCCAATCACCATAATGAGCACCCCTGCCTTAGGTGTTTCACTGAACTGACTGATTCAGACTAACAGCTGAGGCTTGGATGTTACTTGTCCAAAACCTAGCTCAAGACTGCTAAGGCTTGGATGTTACTTTTCCACAGCCTAGCACAAGACTAAACTTTTCTGACAGGATTTCTCCCTCCTAGCCAGCTCAGCTCCTCCCCTATGGCTCTTAGCCAACCTCCTGGGAAACACTGTATCTAGACAGAGGAGCCCTAAAGCCACTCCCCCTGTCTCTGGCAAGTACCTTCTTCTAATGGCTGCTGTGTGGAACTCCCTTCCTAAGATGGATGCCAGCTATTCTAACCAGGGAGCCAAACTGCAACACAGGCTTCGGCCTGCTCAGAATGGACGAGTCCTTACAGCATACAAGGAGGAACGAACTAGAAAGTTTCACAGGTATAGGATAGATAACACCTGGCTAGACAGCAGTATGTGTGAAAGGGATCTAGGAGTCTTAGTTCACCACAATCCAAACCTGAGTCATCAGTGTTCTGTGGCAGCTTGAAAAGTCCATCCAATTATAAGCTGAATCAATAGGAGCATGGTGTCTAGGCCCCATTTTCACTAACCATTTAATGCAGTTTGAAGCAAGCTTCCAATTGTGGCCAACAGACAACAAACCCCCAATAAAAGTGCACAAAAAAGCCTTTCATGTACTGTACATCAGTACTCTGTGCTCAATGCCCCTTCCAACTCTATGATCTATTGTAAATCAGGCTTATAAACTCATAACTTTGGGGATTCATGTTTATGGTAACTGACTGAATGTGACTTTTAAAACACACCTCAGTGATTTCCAAGAGATTTCAGGCTGGGTAGCTTACTTTATTTAGGTGATACTGAAGCAGAACCGGGAGTTCTAGAACTCCAAGTACCAAGTTAACCTTACCAACGCTGCCCGAACGTGCGGATACTAGGAAGAGGGAGAACGCGTGACAACTGTGAAGTAGGATGAAAAACAAAAAGGTTTATTTTCTATCACCAGCTGGTGGGTATTTTGCCTACGGAACGCTGCCGTAGGTAGGGCAAAGGACCCGATACATTTCATACAAAGGCATTTATACTCGTAATGGATTCCAGTCAGTTAAACCCACCCCTTCTTCATGGTTAAAACAATCATAATTGGCTGGTGATTAATGTTGTTACATGACATTTCAAT
>JARBWK010000003.1:98854374-98898085 GCA_030556195.1 Anolis apletophallus
ATGAAAAACAAAAGGTTTATTTTCTATCACCAGCTGGTGGGTATTTTGCCTCTGAAACGCATGGCCGTAGGTAGGGCAAAGGACGATGCATTTCATACAAAGGCATTTATACTGTAATGGATTCCAGTCAGTTAAACCCACCCCTTCTTCATGGTTAAAACAATCATAATTGGCTGGTGATTAATGTTGTTACATGACATTTCAATAATCCAATAAACATCATTCAAATCATTTACATCATTTCTCTGTCATCACTAAAATGAGAACAATAGCCATCTATAAACGTATTCCTTTCTCACAGGCAAACTTAACAATGTAGAGCCTCCTTGTTCTCTCTTTGCAACTTTTAGGTCTGGGCTTCCTGCCAGCAGTGAAACCAGACCGGCTCTGTCATGCGCAGTGATGTTTTCCCATTAGCACTAAAAATTCCATTAACTTTCATAGCTCAACTGCACTATATTCCCACTCATCTAACATATATGGTATAACTTGGCACAGAGTGGATTAAAATGCATTTAATCAGGGTGTTAGTCTTCTATAACATGTGCCTGATTGATTCCAGACACCAAAACCCTCTTTTTCAGAGTTGACGCGCAGGTAGCATCACTCTCTGACTGTACTTTTTGCTTGGAAAAGTACCAAACCTGCTTCAATACCTCGTAGTCTGAGGATGATGGTCCTCCAAGGTCGGTGTACTGGCGGTTGGTCCGTAGGTAACTGTGGAGACCTATAATTGATTTGCATCTTCTCCCGCAGTGAGGGCATCAGTTTTCATGTGGAAGGCGGCCCTGGTCACAGTTGGCTTGGCACGCCTTCCTCTTGGCACATTTCTTTCGCCCTCCATTCGTGTCTCTTCAAATTCTAAGCACTGTTGGTCACAGCTGACCTCCAACTGGAGCACTCAAGGGCCAGGGCTTCCCAGTCCTCAGTGTCTATGCCAGAGTTTTTAAGGTTGGCTTTGAACCCATCTTTAAATCTCTTTTCCTGCCCACCAACATTCCGTTTTCCATCTTGAGTTCAGAATAGAGCAACTGCTTTGGGAGATGGTGGTCGGGCATCTGGACAATATGGCCAGTCCAGCAGTGTTGGTGGTGGAGGACCATCGTTTAAATGCTGGTGGTCTTCGCTTCTTCCAGCAGGCTGACATTTGTACGCTTGTTTTGGAGGATTTTTTTGAGCCAGCGCTGATGGAATCATTTCAGGAGTTGCATGTGACACCTGTAGACTGTCCACAACTTGCAGACGTATAGCAGGGTTGGGAGATCAATAGCTTTATAAACAAGCACCTTGGTATCCCTATGGATTAGGCCTGGTTAGGTTTGTCGTATCTATACGAAATTTGTTTTAAATTCGTATTTAAACTACTTAAGAAATGTTTTTGATGCACTGCAAGCACCCCGGAAGTGAATTACCAAATAGGAAGCCACTTCCAACATTTATCGTAAAGAAATCACCATTTTTGGAAAGGGTTTTCCCTTCCCTGGCTTTCCCTTCCATTGCCTGAGAACGCCCTGTTCAGATCTGGGGTAAGGCATGGGATTCCAAGTGTTAGTTCCCAAGTGGTGAAGAGGAGGGAGGGCACCCACTCTACCTCCTCCTCACCACCTGGAAAGGCACCAATGCGTGTTAAACCTAAAGCAAGTTGGTGCCTTTTCAGGTGGCCAAAGTGTGGGGGGAAAGGCATCCACCTTAAAGTCAGGAGGAGTTGGGGGGTCTCCGCTCTCAGTCTGGCCAGGAAGCGGAAGCTGAGGGAAGACCTGGGCTGTCAAACCCAGTTTTGGCAGGTTTTCGCGCATTGCGCATGCGCGTCTGCCATTAACGCATTTCTAACAAATTTTGTTAGTTTATACGAAATAATTTTGACATATTCATGAAAAATTTAAGAACTCCACCAGATACGAAATGCCAGCGCCCCCTTACAACTGCAGTAAGTTTTCAAACGTTTTTTTTCTTGATCAACCAGGCCTAGTATGGATGTCCCGGTCCTCAAACACTCTCTGATTCATTCGGAAAAATGCTGCACTCACAGAGCTCAAGCTATGTTTAATTTCAGTGTCAATGTTGACTTTTGTGGAGAGGTGGCTGCCAAAGTAGCGGAAATTATCAACATTTTCTAATGTTACACCATTAAGCTGTATTTCTGGCATTGGAGAGGATTGGCTGGTGACTGCTGGAAGAGCACTTTGGTTTTCTCGATGTTCAGTGACAGGCTGAGCTTCTCATATGCTTCTGCGAAGGTGTTTAGAGTGGCTTGTAGGTCTTCTGAATGCGCACAGATGATGTCATCAGAATACTGGAGTTCTATAATAGATGTTATAACCTTGGTTTTGGCTTTCAGTCTGGAAATCACCTCAGTGATTTCCAAGAGATTTCTGACTGGGTAGCAGAGGAATGATAAATGCAAGAGGGGTCCAGTTGAGACACATGTTGAGACAGGCAGTTGATACTTCTTGGAATTTTGCTGGAGCTGCTTGTTATAATAAATCCTATCATTGCAATAAAACAAGTTACCTTATCACACTGGGTACCCCCCCCCCCCCATGGAAGCATTTCCCAAACAAGGGGGCATGTTGCCCAAACTGGGCAGAGGTATACTGGTTTCATTAGAGACAAAACAACACAGAAAGGCTCCTCTGCCAGAAGTCACATGACATCTTGTGATGGCAGGAGGGGGTTCCTTGGAAACTGTTTGGGATGCTTCCTGGTGTAAAAGGGTTGTGTGTGTGTGTGTGTGTGTGTCTGGATTCAGCAGAAGTAATTATGGAGAAAGAACAGTCATTGTGTTTTGCACAAAACATGCATTTTCTCAAAAACATTTTCTGTACTTTCCCTTCTTCAATTTTCTGCTCAATAATAGTTCTGCAAAAGATTCCAGTGGTCATTGCTGCTGCTGCCAATGATGATTATGTTGATGGAGAAGAAACATATTGGTCCTTACTTTTTTATGCGGGGGTCACACAATTCTAAAAGTGTGATTTTTTTTCTCCATAAAGAGCAAAGCCCTTTCTCAAAGAAGGGGAAATAAAATATATATCTACTAGGCCTGGTTTCGAACCCAAAAATGGCGATTCTAAAATCAAATTGGGGGGGGGGGGATTTTTTTGATTAGTAAAAAAAGACTTACAAAAAAATTCCAAAAATTTCTAAAATGTAACTTAATTACTAACGAAATTCGTTAGTAGTTCGTATGCCAGAGCATGCGCATTTCAGATAGTTTTGGCCTACAACTCCCAGAAATCCTAACAGCTGGTAAATTGGCTGGGATTTCTGGGAGTTGTAGGCCAAAACTTGAATAAATCACACTGAATTCTAGATGGGACTCTCCAAATAGGAAGGAGGGAGGGAAGGAGGGAGGGAGGGGGATATTCTATTCTTGGAAGCAGCAAAATAAGGAGGAGCCCCCCCTCACTGCCTCTCTCTCACCCTGATCCTGAGGGAGCGAGGGCCCAAGTTTGCCCAGGCTGAGAGGAAAAGGAAGAGGCCTGAGGCTGTGAGGAATGGTGGGAGTTGAAGTCCAAAACACCTACCTGAGGGCTGAAGTTGACCCGTGCGATGGGGCAAGGCAGAGTAACGGGAAGAGAAGGAGGGGGAGAAGCCAGCAGGAAAGAGGAGGGGGCAGAGAAGCATGGGAGAGAGGAGGAGAAGCGCGCGCGCGCGTGTGTGAGAAGTTGGCCCCTGCGATGGGGCAAGGCAGAGCAACGGGGAAGAGAAGGAGGGGGGAGAAGCCAGCAGGAAAGAGGAGGGGGCAGAGAAGCATGGGGAGAGAGAGGAGAAAGCCACGCATGTGTGTGTGAGAAGTTGGCCCCTGTGAGACAGAGCAACGGGAAGAGAAGGGGGAGCGTGGAGTAATAAAGAATAAGGGGAGTGCATCAAGTTCATATACAAACAATCAGGACACGAGATCCTTTCGAATAGACAATTAGTAAATCTGCTATAAATCTTTTCCCAAGTGGGATTACCATAAGTAGGCAATGAAAGTCCAAATTATACAATATAGTCCAAAACTCTGTATTCAAGATGAATCCCAAATTATAACGTACAATATTCATTCAATGGCTATACAGTACAAATGTTCCAAATGAAATGAGGATCGAAAACAATCTTCAGGATATGGTGTTACCACAGTCCAAAATCAAATTCTTCCGTATAATCCGGTATGGCAGGAGGTGGCAACACTCTTTTACGTCCCTGGGGTATACTCAGCCGACGAGCAATAGTTAAACAAGAATTCCATAACTCGTTTCGACCGTGTTCCAGTCTTTTTCAAGGCCCGGTATAATCCCCTTCATAAGTCCCCAAACGGTATAAATCATTCTGTAATATAATAACAATATATCAGCTAATATACACAGGACAATCGGTTCCTTAGGCAACTCTATTACATAGAAATCACAGGTGCAAAGTGTTGATACAATAACGAGCAATGTAAAGTACATTATTAACAAATCATACATATTACATGGCAACGGAAGTCAGTCATACCTTCCATGCATAGGTAGATCCTGAATCGTGGAGGCGTGGCATAAAGCAACAAGTTAAATGCGGGAAAAAGAAGAAGCTGAATGAAGGCGGGAAGGAAATGAGGGGGAGAAGACAGGGAGAAGTGAGTACGTAGTACAATAATTAAGAATTTATTACGATCATAACGCAAATTGTTGGCCTCAAGGACTGTAAAGAAAGTCTACTTCCTGGTTAGCTGCCGTGATGCGTATAAACTAGAAAGTCCCATTACATACGAATCACTTACGATTTCTTTTGATTTTCATAACTTTTTTCTCATGCCTAATAGCTACATTTATAAAATGTTATGCAGTCATGGTGTCTTAAATAGGAAGGTGAGTTAGTTTTATATGTGTGAAATATAAAATAAGTGTGTGTTCATCCATGTCAGTAAGTGATAGGGGTGTGCAATTTGGCAATAACCTGTGCCATATTCAGTGTCTGGTTTTTGGCTGCCTCACTACTCCATTTTTAGAGAGCTTCTCATATGTGGGAAGGGTTTCTGTTTTCATGCCAAAAAGGTTCAGTCCATTGCAGCAAATGAGGAAACTTTAGAAGCCCATTTCTTCATCATGTTAAGCCTTTTAGCATGAAACTCACCTCACTTGTAGGCCACATTTACTTCTGCAAGCCTGCCAACTTTCAGAACGTTTTACCAATCCAATATTTTTTTGAATTTTAAAATAGTTTTTGACATAACCTTTTTAAAAGAAAAAAAACTACAAGGAAGGTTCTGAGAATTGAAGTCCCAAGTGCATACCACAAGATAAGTGGAGAATGGACACAGTCAGCCAGGCCTCTGAATGACTGAGAAAAAATGAGAAACACACAGAGATAAAAACTTCAACTCCTATGATGTCTCAGGAGGGAGCACACAACTCCTTCAATGCTTGCATAGCACAAAGCACTGCTGGGAAAGTGAGTTCCCATTTGCCTCAAGCAGGAGTGAGTGTGTGTGTGTGTGGAGGGGGTGCTTCAGGAAGAGATGGAGGAGGCTGCTGGAAAAGAAAGTAAAGGAGGAGGAGCAGCTTTTCTGTTTAGTGAGGCTGCTCTGCCCAAACGCCACCACATCCGCCTCAAGTAGAGTGCTGCATGTTCACAGCCCTAGTATGTCAGGGAAAGGGAGAGGGAGAGAGAAGTGGAGAGAGTGGCGGCCTTAGATTACCCTCTGTATTATATTAATATGCACTTGAACCTTAGAATTCTTATCTAGAGATACACATGAGCTAGAAGGATCAGATTACAAAGAAGATCATACTTCTAGAAATTTTATCAATGAGCAAGCAAAAGAAACCCTGCACTTGTTCTCTCGACACTTACAAGGTGAACAACCTGATAGCTTGATACATTTTCAGTTCTCACATGGCATAACAGATATTTAATATTCCCCTTACCTTAGTAACAACTTCCTCAAAATGTTGAGACTCCTTTTCCTATAAGGACGAATGTAGATGGATGTAACTAGGCAGAAGAAGAGTATTTTCCTGCCCTTCCTTCATAGAGTATTATCTGCAGATTGTGGAAAATGTTAGTCAAGAGGCACCTTTAATGGACAGGACTGCATGGTTCAGGGGAAACAGGGAGTCCCTTAAAAATAAGTTGATAGCTGCTGACATGAGTGGAGGACTTCCACTACTGAAAAACAGATCCTCAATCCAACACAAACTATTTGCTTGTGGGAAGGATTTACCCTGAATGCATTATCTTCTGTGATATTATAGTTTGACATTGGATTTCTGTCAATGGTTTATTAAAATTATAGTTTAATGAAAGATTTTTTAAAATGAGAGCTGGCTTCTAATGTTTGAAAACAAACATTTTAACAGAAAATCTAACTTTTAGTCAGAACCTGTTATCACGTGAGATAAACAAATAATTAAAGCTGTGAGGATGTTTTCTTGAATGAAAATGTTTGATTAAATATAATAATATTAAAGGTGCTATAATTTATGGAGAAAAATTAAGAAAAAGAAACCATTCTGCAAAAGTGGGGTATAGATCAGGTTATAGCAGTATATCTAACAGAGCAATCATATACTAGTTTACTTAGATGTAACTTCCTTTTTGTTCAATGGTACTAATTCCTTAGTAAATTGTTGTATGTCTACAGATTAAATTAAATGTTGTTTATAACAGGGAAGTCTAATTAGAAGGATAACCTTCTTAGATTTTCCCCCATCACTTAATAAGATCATTATCTTTTGATAAAGATCTGACCTTCTGAACTTAATCTTGACAGAAAGTCTATTACGTTTATGAGAATGCAATACACTGTAAAGGAGAACAAAAAGGTCCACCCTTCATTTCCTGTCCGTCCTCCCTCAAGCAACTTTCTTGTAGTTATCCTATGTAGTCTTCCAGGCTGAGATTATGTATGGAGTACATCTTTGAGAGTATTAAAGATTTTTTTAAAAAAAAAATTAGACATTTTCTCAAATAGATTTTGTCAAATAATCTACACATGTTTAAAAAAAACCCTTCAGCCAGTGTGGTCCATCAGTTTGAATAGGACTCTGGAGACCAGGGTTCAAATCTTTTTCTACCATGGACATTTATTGCTTTGTCTCTGAAGCAGCCAGCAAACACCACAAGAGCAGTCCTGAGGCAGACCAAGATCAAATCAATAAACCATCACCAAAGCCAAGGGGTAAGCAGGAGAGCAAGCTGAAAGTTTGTTCCAAAGGTGTTAATCCAAGATAACCTAAATAAACACAGTCCAAGCTAGAATCTGAAATCCACAACCAAAATCTTAGGTACAATCTATCACACAAGGTCTCAAGGCCATAGCTTCAACAAAGATGTTGCTACCAGCTACTGAGTGCTGCAAACCCCAATTATTTATGCTGGTTTTGCAGCTGTTCCCAATTGCTGGCCCTCTTTTCTACAGAACATCTAGACCTGTGAATAGGGTTGGGCTTTTGGATGAAGAAATTAAATTAGTTCGTATTAGATCCATTCCAAATGCTAATTTTGAGCTTTACCGCACTTCTCCCGCCAAACGGGAAGTGGACTTTGTTTACCGCACTTCGTGGGCCCATATTTTCGTTATTATTGTAATTATTTCATATGCCCCTCTCACAGGAAAATTATCCCCTCCAAAATAGCTTTCCAGACATTACTCACAGTCAGATCAGGGCCTTTGCATGGTCGGAGCCTAAATTAAGTGAAAGGCCTTCCTCCAGGAAGTGAAAAAGCAACCGGAATCATAGAGAACCACAGCGTTACCCCTAGAGCGGCTGGGAGGACTGAGAGGAAAAAGCCGTTTAAACCCCCAGGAAATTAGGTTAGATAGAAGGACAGAGCAGAAGGACGTAAGTAAGGCTGAAAGAAGGGGAGCAGGGAGTGAGAAGAGCATGGAGAGAAGAAGGAATACTTCAGAATCAAGGAAAACCATAGAGGACAAACAGAGCTTCCTAGAGTGGTTTGGAAAACTGAAGGGGGAAAAGCTGGAGTGAGGGAGTGAGAAGAGCACTAGAAAAGCAAGTCCTAGACCAGAGGTGGGCAACTATTTTATAATAATATTAATAATAATAATTCATTATATTTCCCTGCAAGGGTTCCCAGGCATTTTATTATTATTATAATAATATTAATAATAATTCATTATATTTCCCTGCAAGGGTTCCCCGGACATTTTATTATAATAATATTAATAATAATTCATTATATTTCCCTGCAAGGGTTCCCCAGGCATTTATTATAATAATAATTCATTATATTTTCCTGCAAGGGTTCCCCAGGCATTTTATTATAATAATAATATTAATAATAATTCATTATATTTCCCTCCAAGCAGGCCCAGACATTTTATAATAATAATAATAATAATTCATTATATTTCCCTCCAAGCAGGCCCAGGCATTTTATAATAATTATAATAATATTAATAATAATAGGTCCCAGTGAATTGCACTCCAGAGAAGAAGGGAAATGTTGCCCCTTGATTTGCCTCTGCTTAAAACAGTGTCAGTCCTGTTTCCCTGCTTTGGACAATTTAGAACTAATTACAAAATTTTGTAAGTAATAGCATATCAAATAAGAGTTTTTTTGAAAAAATTTTTTAGTCATTACGTTAAGCATCAAAAAATCCCCCATTTGATTTTAGAACCATGATTTTTGGGTTCTAAACCAACCCCACCTGTGAACTTGCATTTCTTCTTTCCACAGCTCCAACCAGGCTGGAATGCTTAACTCCTTGACTTCCAGCTTAGGCCCCTTCCTCACAGCTGTATAAAATCCCACACTACAGAAAAGCAGAAAATGTGGGATTTTATTCAGCAGTGTGGAAGGGGCCTGAGAGCCCTTCCACACAGCCAAAGAACCCAGAATATTAAGCCAGAATAACCTACAATATCTGCTTTGAACTGGGTTATCTGAGTCCACACTGCCATATATCCCATTTCAAAGCAGATAATGTGGGATTTTATTCAGCTGTGAGGAAGGGGCTTCAGATATTCTAGAAGTTATAGAACAAACAAATGGCTCCGTTCAAATTCCCTTCAGCAAAGCATAAATACTCACACACTGACATTATACCATGCTGATCTACATACCATCTAAAGTCCTAAAGGTGCCTCATACCTATGTTTCATTGAAAGCAGCAAGTTTGGAGAAGGTTTGACTATCCTTTCCACTCCAATACACACACAAATCAATTGCCAAATGCACAATGATAATGGTTTTTAGGAATTTTAGTGCTTCTGGGGTCATTGTGCATCAAGCTAGTTGCAAGGGGGAACATATTGCCAGATACTTCTTCAATGCTTCCTGCTTGTAATGAAGCACAAAATGGTAGTGCAAGGTGTAGTTCAATGAGGGGGACTTTGGCCATTGCGTGGAGAGGAAAAGAATGCCAACTTCCATAGTGCCTGAAAAAGAAAGCCCACATGCATAAGAAACATGTATGTGGATCTTCATGCCTGAATTCTGGCCAGAGCATGTTTTCAGAGTTCCAATGCTAACTCTTTGAATGCTAGCTCTTTTTTCTGTGTAACTGATATCTAAGTGTTAAGATTTTAATACCACACTCACTTGAATGAGAAGGACAGGAATGAGAAGAAGGAGTCAGGCAAGGTACTAATTGCTTGTGCTGGAAAATATTCACACCTGAGATTCACAAAGAATATTATAGAAGATTTGAAGGTGATTGAAAATTAACTGGCTCACACTAAATCAAAAACTTACCCAAGGCATGAATAATGTATCTTTTGTGACAACAGAACAAATTTCAATTTCACAGAGGAAAATATGCTCAAATTGTGTGCTGTATGCTGCAATGGGATAAAGCAGCCTCCTTCCCCTGACCATACACATTTAAAGCTATTACCCAAGTGAGATCAACTTTTTTGTGTGTCAGGAGCAACTTGAGAAATTGCAGGTCACTTAATGAAAGTGGGTGATTATGGCCAATGTTTTTATGGACTGAACATTGTTTTAATCCAGAGTGAATGTGTATGGTGCTAATGTAGTTGTATTTTAATGTATTTTTAATGTATTTTAATTGTTGAAGGGTTTTGGGGTTTTATATTGTTATTATGTGGGCATCGAATTGTGCCGTACTGTAAGCCGCTCTGAGTCCCCCCTTGGGGGTTGAGAAGAGCAAGGTAAAATCCCGAAATAAAAAAAAATAAAGTTTGGTGTCCTGAATATTTGGGCATGTTTGTCTGCAAGAAGGTTGGTGTTAGAGAGGGGGGGGTCAGGTAAATATTGTTCAAATCCACACACAGCCATGAAGTTACTGCTACATGTTTATAGGAACCTAAGTCCAATGAATTATTGTTTGTCTCCACTTTGATGATGGGATTGAATGTTCCCATGAGATAAGAAGGTGTGGAATATTTCAAAAAGACTGTGAGCCAAAAAGAAAGCAAAATGCCATTGGTCGATTGATGAAATTGTTCAAACCTTTAAGGACAAATGAAATAAAATAAAAGATGAATGAAACAAGGTCAAATTCCTAAACAGAGCAGCTTTGTAACTTGTTCATAGGGACAAAAAAGTTGCATAATAGAGCCAATGATGCAGTAGGGAAAATGCAGCACATAATAGTTAAAAAGACAGTGAAGGACTATCTGGCTAATCGAAATAAAACCAAATCTCAAGGGCCAGTTGAATTACATCCAAGAGTATTAAAAGAACTGGCAAAAGTAATTTCAAAACCACTGACAATATTTTTGAGAATTCCTAGCATACAGGAGAAGTTCTAGAATACTGGACTAGAGGAAGGCAAAGGTTGTCCCCATTTTCAAAAAAGCGGGGGGGGGGGGGGGAGATGGCCCAAACAATTACCACCCAGTCAGTCTGACAAAAAAGTTTAAATGTTTTAAAGGTGGTTAAATTGAAAAAAGGGCAAGATTGTTTTCTGCTGCTATAGAGACTAAGGACCTCATCACATTGAGGTTCAAAAAAGCTGAGGATAGCAGGGGGCAATGAGGAAACTGTGGGGCAGCGTAACACTGTGTGCCCTTACCATTGGTGGTAAGTGGATCTCTTCCCATGACATTTCCCTACTACCCCCATCTCCCTCCTGCATCCTCCCCAGCTTCTTCCATGATGAAGCTGGGCTCCACTTCTGGGTGCTGCTGGCATGGAGCCCAACACAGCCCTGTGTCAAACAAGGATGTGTTATTGCCCCAACCTTATTTTCCATCTTCATCACTATGATATTTCATCTTGTTGATGGTAAGCTTCCCACCTGAGTGGAAGTTCTCTATTGAACAGATGGCAAGCCATTTAACTTCAGCAAACTGAAACCCAAACTCAATGTCACAACAACATCTGTTGTAGAACTCCAATATGCCAATGATAACATAGTCTGTGCACATTGAGAAAAAGACCTACAAGCCACTCTAAACACCTTTGCAGAAGCATACGAGAAGCTCAGCCCCTTACACTTTCAAGCCTCAGTCAAGGGAGGACCAAGGGGGAAGGGGCTTGGGAGAAAGTGCTTTTAGATAAGCTTTAACAAACTGCTTTGCTGATTTAACTTGGACTGGTGTGTGGTGGTTAAGTACAGAAGTGTTTACTGGCCTAGAGTATAACACCCTGCAACATTTGATGGGTTGCAAGGGACTCTGTGCCATCTGCATGCTGGCAACACAGAGAAGCACAGAAAACACTCCATGTGATGAGGTGTTAGAACATGGATCAGTGGATTCAAGTTGCAGGAAAAGAGCTTCCACCCAAACATTAGGAAGAAGTTCCTGATTGTAAGAACTGTTTGGCAATTGAATATGCTACTTTAGTGCTTGGTGGAGTCTTCTTCACTGGATGTTTTTAAGATACTGAATGGCCACCTAACATTATTTTCCTGCATGGCAGGAGGTTGGACTGGATAGTCCTTGAAGGTCCTTCTAATTCTATGATTTTATGATTCTATGATTCTATGAGAATGTGAGAGGAGGGAAAGAAAAAAAAAACAGGGAGTGAGAAAGAGAGAAGAACTGCGCTCAATGAGAACAATTCATTTAATTAACCATGTATACACAGCACTGCACGAACCCTATTATTGCATCTAAATCCAAACAATAGTATGCACAATTGCATGTTATAGCATGCAATGGGAAATGAAGGAAACAAGGATACTTCCCCTCCAAATAGGATTTCTGTGTCCAAATGAATTTTTCATCCACTCTACAAATTTCAAGCATTGAAGTAACATAAAACTTCAACTGAACATTTAGAAATAGGAGTACAGGCATCAAAGAAAAGGGACAATGTTATCAATACAGAAAATATAAGAGTTTTTGGTTTGAAATAATTGTTAATGTCTCCCTGTCTCCCTCATTCACATTTCATTAAAGGAGGTAGGAATCTCATCTGGTGTTTGCAATGTCCTACCACACACCCCACACCACTGTACCACTATAAAAACAGCCCAGAAGGTGATCATTAGATAAAAAGAAGTGTTTAGGAATTGATGTTGCATTACAGTCTTACCCCTAGAAAAAACATTTTTGATAATGCCCTTTCTTGGGGGAAGATACTAGGCATGCTAAAATTGAAACGGAAATCTAATTGATTCGTTAGAAATCCGTAATTAATGGGACTTTTGTTGTTTTACGGATCGCTGCCCCGAACCAGGAAGTAGACTTACTTTTACGGTCCGTGAGGCCAACAATTTGCGTTAGGATCGTTAGAAATTCTTAATTCTTAATTAATTAATTATTGTACTACTCACCCTGTCTTCTCCCCCTCATTTCCTTCCCGCCTTCATTCAGCTTCTTCTTTTTCCCGCATTTCTATGGGGAACTGGAAGTGACGCTGCTGCTAGGTAGAGGCAATGCATTCTGGAAAGTGATTCACACACACACACACACACGCACGCTTCTCCTCCTCTCTCTCCAGGCTTCCCCCCCCCTCCGTCTCGTCCCCGGTGCGCTGCGGCCCGGCATGCCCCATCGCAGGGGCCTGATTCACACACACACACACACACGCTTCTCCTCCCTCTCCAGGCTTCCCCCTCCTTCTCTTCCCCGTTGCGCTGCAGCCATGCATGCCCCATCGCAGGGCCCGGATTCACACACACCCACGCCCGGCGCTCTCTCAGATGCTTCTCTTCCCCGTTGCTCTGCCTTGCCCCATCGCAGGGACCAGCTTCAGCCCTCCAGGTACGTGTTTTGGACTTCAACTCCCACCATTCCTCACAGCCTCAGGCCTCTTCCTTTTCCTCTCAGCCTGGGCAAACTTAGGCCCTCGCTCCCTCAGGATCGGGGTGAGAGAGAGGCAGCGAGGAGCGAGGGGGGGGGGCTCCTCCTTTTCTTTTGCTGCTTCCAAGAATAGAAAACCCACTCTCTCCCTCCCTTCCTCCTTCCCTCCCTCCTTCCTATTTGGAGAGTCCCATCTAGAATTCAGTGTGGTTTATTCAAGTTTTGGCCTACAACTCCCAGAAATCCCAGCCAATTTACCAGCTGTTAGGATTTCTGGGAGTTGTAGGCCAAAACCATCTGAAAGCGCATGCTCTGGCATACGAATTTCTAACAAATTTCGTTAGTACTTAAGTTACATTTCCGAAAATTTTGGGAATTTTTTTGTAAGTCTTTGATATACTAATCAAAAAAAAAATCCCCCCCCATTTGATTTTAGAATCGCCATTTTTCGATTTGTTATCATGCCTAGAAGATACATGTTTTCTGTCCTTATGTAACACTGAGAGGGTGAGAGTCTTATATTCCTGTTTAGCAAGCAATTTGCTATCCTGTTGTATTCCATTTGAAGACTCACATTCTTCTTATTTTTCTTACCTTATATCTTTTATCTGATCCAGCATTCAGAAAGTTCTCTCCTCTCCACTTCTTGCTGTCTTTCCAAAGAAATCACAGATTAATTAGCCTAATAACAAAGCAATGTACAAAATTTTCTCCAATTCTAACATTTTCTCTTTAGAAGAAACAGGCCTTTGTGTTTTCCTGAATGTGTCAGAGGAAGAGGCACACATTCTAACAATTTCCAAAGAATTCAACATGATGTAATTCAACAAACAAATCCAGCATTAATTGGGAGATCTAGTAGGTTATAGGGAATTTACTAGGAGAAAAAACCAGTTAAATAATACCTTGAGGAGTTAATTTCAGAGTTAATTCTAATCTCTGGTTTTCATTATTCTTTTTCCCTTTTCCTAAACAAACACTAGATTGGCCACTGACCATTGATCACTCTCTAGTAAATAACAGATACCTGAAAGTAATCCCACATGGCTACAGTTAAATGTCAACAATATGTTGGCTGTCCTGCACATTACCATGTTCATTGATTTTGCAGTTTCTATTTTCCTGTTATAGCTTATGTCAGATACAGTGTCAGCTATTAACCAATTAAACATATAACATTTAGATGTTTCATCATTGGGGAGAGGGGAAATGGATGCCTTTCTGCTCTAGATATGACCAGAGGAAAGAAGAGGACATTCTGACTTTGATAACAAAACAAAAAACCAGCTTTTAAAAATGCATGAATAATTATCGATTATACTCCAGAATATTAGATGGTGAAAACAAAACAAAAGGGAAAATATCATAAATGTCAAATCCATTATGTAGTTGTCTTCACTGAAATGAATGGTGTGTAACATTTCAGTGGGGCAATGAATTCACTATTTGGCCTGAATATTAAAGAAGCTTTCCACAATATTGAATCTATAAGCAAAATACAGTATGATCAGTACCTTGAATGGCTTCTTTAAAATTAAAATTCAAATTGCACTGGATTCTCTGTGCAGTTGATAAGAATGTATCCATCCAATGTGTTTCTACAATAACATTTCAATAAAAATGGAGGATAGATATATGAGCTGACATACATTGACACCCGGTTTTTAAGGATTATATCATTTGGGACTAAGATGCAGTATTTGTTTCTCAAGTGAATTATCTCAATTTCATGTTTCAGCTAACACTGCCATTAATGTATTCTAGCAAACAAACCAAAATAATATAAAAGAGAAAGACTAATTAATTCTTTCAAACCCCAATGTGTGTTTCTGTGCTTGTCCACTACAACTACCATCCCAGAGCTACATTTTTACACTGTGATGATGATTATAACAACAGTTGCACAAACCCAGTTCAACAAGAGAGCTGGAATCCTTACGTTCACTCTTAATGGTGACTAAGGGATGGGAAAATATTGGTATTTGCTTCATCACTGAAAAATGGGTTTCTGAACAGAATATCAAGCTGAGAGGAAAAACACAAATAAAAATAGTTTGTTTTTGATTAGTATTCACACATACTTAGTTTTTGGGGGGGTGGGTGGTTACATGTAGTTTTTTCACATGTATGTATGTATGTAAAAAAAAAAGAAAAATTACTTTGCACACACAGATCAGATATGGAATGCTTGTATAAAATTGCTATATTCTGTGCAAAATCTAGCAATCATGAACCAAAAACATAGCCAGTCATGTACAAGATTAGTGTTTTCTGCATAGAAAACACAATGCTACTAAGGAGGAATTTTTTTGCCTATTTATGAATATTGTTTTTCTCTGCAACATTTTGTTAGTATACTTTTGCTAATTTTTATCCAGGAAAAAGCACACATGGTTGTCTAGAAACAAGACTGATTTTGTGCAAAACTCCACAATTCTTACCTTTAAAAAAATCCCACATGCATTTCTACATAGAATAATGTTCTGAATAAAATGAGGTATGCAAACCTGAAAATAAGATATATGCCAGAATATTTGTTTTCTCCACATTGGAATGAAAACTGTGAAAATGATTAATCTTCACTTATAAGGATGGAATAGTCCAATATTTACATCCCTGGACAATATTTCCTTACCTTTTATTATAATCAAACTTGTACATTATGTTCTGTTCAGATATTAAATGTCATATTATGACAGTTCTTTAACGTTCAGGGTGCTCCTTTCCCCCCTCTTCCAAACAAGATATTTTGAAAAGGTCAGTGATACCAGCTGATCAGAATTACCAAAGGCCAATTTAATTCCCTTTTCAGTCAAATGATCTTAGAGAAGAATGATATTTAAAGCCTTATAACCATTTGTGATCCTTCGACCATTCACAATGATAAACAGTTGTTTTTGAACCTGAAAATGCATCAGTGTTAGCAAGAATGGTAAAGATTTTTATCAACAGCTGTAAGATATAGAATTGCACCAGAGAACCTAGAAAATGCTTAGAAATAACATACTTTTTAAAATAAGAGTAAGAGAAATCATGGGTACTGATCCCACAGATATGGAGATCATATGCCCAAATGTTTATTAGTTTGCCTAAGATTTTGTCTAATGAAGTTTGACATCTACTATCTGTGATCCCTGAAAAAAGGTTTCATGCCAAATAAGGGACTAAATCATATACATTTGTATAGTGCAACAATCTGATACTGATATACAAGTCAACTAGTAGAATAATAAATATTATGCCTCTCCCTCAGAATGAAGTGGGCTTTGTATTTTATATGTAGAGTCAGTCAATGTGACATTCCAAAGGTGCAACATATATTTTTGTTTGTATAGTTATTTGCATTTTTTTAAAAAAAAGAAATGAAATACTCTGAGTATCATTTGTATAGAGCAGAGCTTTCCAAAAATTTCATGTCTTTGACAAAGTTTTTAGTCATGCAAAATCTTGCAACCCAGAAACTCAATGTTACTACCAAACTGGAAAATAAACTAACCCTTATAAGAGATCCGGACACATACATAAAATGTAATAACAAAATGCATGGAGACACAAAATAGTTCATGAAAATATTTCATTTATATTTTTAAAATGTATAATGTATTGCTTATTTCACATCACATAGATTCAAGAGATTTTTCATTATGTTTGGAAGAACAGGGAAGTGAGCATTCCTTAAATGGGTCCCACGGCCCAGCCACATCCACTGAGAAGGCCCTCTTTGATAATATCCAGGCCATGTTTAAGGCTTACTAGATCCCATGTTAGGTGAGCTATGCTCCGAGTTAAGCTATGAGGCCAACTAATAAGGCCCCATATTTTAGTTAATCACCTGAGTAAGAATTATCTGGCAATGTTGAAGAAAAAGTCATGTATTCTTCATGTGCTGCATGACCTTTAATTCATTCAGGTTAATTGGCCAAAATGATCTTGATATGATAAGCTATTTTTGTCTCACCAAGTTTGGTGGGTTGACACTGATCCTCATTGCATTAATACAACCCCTTCTTTCTTTCACATCCTAGTATTTTAGTAGCCTGAGTTTTTCTGAGCTGACATGTGTACATATCTGAGGAAGGCAAAATGTTATATTTGAGAGACTTTTTGGGAGGTGTGCCTTTTTACAAAATTTTGTGTTTTGTAGAGGCATTCTGAGTTAGGAAACCTTAAAAGTTGATTTGGAAGGCTATGCAAGAAATTGTGGTACATGAAATCCAAGCTAAATATTTTAAAACCGCCAAGAGAACACTAGAGACTTCTTTCAGTGGAACACAGTCTGTTACAAACCCACCCCACTGAGAGAGAGAGAGAGAGAGAGAGAGAGAGAGAGAGAGAGAGAGAGAAAATATGTGTGTGTGTGTGTGTAATGCTCTGTTCATTTGTGGGACATTAAAAGCAACAAAACTACTGGACCAAATCTCACCAAATTTTGCAGCAAAACACATACTAATCCAATCTATGTCTTTCAATCAAAAAATAACTTAAAACTCCCCAAAAAGAGAAATACCTTACAGAGCATGTGCAAAAGCCCCCCTTCCCACTGTGTGAGAAGAATAATGCACCAACCATTGTGAGAGAAGAGAGGCCTCCCTATGGAGCCCCTTTCCATGCACAAAGGCAGGGTCCTCTTTCTTTTGGGGAGAGGAGGAATTGAGGAAAGAAAATAGGGAAGGAAGGAGAACGCCTGGCTCAATAGAGGATGTGGAGGCTTGGCGAGGCAAGCCCCGGCAGCAGCTGGAGCCACCACAGTGGTTCCATGAGGTCCAAGTGGCCACCAGGCAACCCTCCTCCCAAGACCGGAGGATTGCAAGGCAATCTTCCCCCCTCCCTCCCCCCAGATAGATGCAAACTACAGGAAGAACAGCAATACCCACACTTGGGCTCCACATCTCCCCTTCCACAATTTCACCCCCCCCCAAAACAAATCCCCCTTAAAAGCCCTTACAAACAACCCCGGAAGGGAGGAAGGAGGGGAAAGGAAAGGAAAGGAGAGAAGAAAGGATTGGTGAAGAGAAAAATATGAATGGAAGAACAGGTAGAAGGAAAGGAAGGAGGCAGGGATGGGAAAGGAAAGGAAAGAACAAAGAGAAAGAAAGAAAGAAAGAAAGAAAGAAAGGCGGAAACTGGTGAAGGGAAACTGCAAAGGCAAATCATGTCTTACTAACTTGTTAGAATTCTTTGAGGGTGTAAATAAACACATAGATAAAGGGGACCCAATTGATATTGTTTACCTTGACTTTCAAAAGGCTTTTGACAAAGTCCTCACCAAAGGCTCCTAAACAAGCTCTTCAGCCATGGAATCAGGGGACAGGTCTTGTCCTGGATTGGAACCTGGCTAAACTGTAGGAAACAAAGGGTGGTAATAAACGGACATTTCTCTGGGTGGAAAGAGGTGAGAAGTGGCGTACCCCAAGGTTCAGTTTTGGGTCCGTTACTTTTTAATTTATTCATTAATGATCTGGATGTAGGAGTGAATTCTGAGGTAGCAAAGTTTGCAGACGACACTAAATTGTTCAGGGTAGTTAAAAATGAAACTGATTGTAAAGAGCTCCAGAAAGATCTCTCGAAATTGAGTGAATGGGCAACAAAGTGGCAAATGCATTTTAACCTAAACAAGTGTAAAGTCATGCACATCGGGGCAAAGAACCCCAACTACACCTACAAATTGATGGGGTCAAAGCTTTCCGAGACAAACCAGGAAAGGGATCTTGGGGTCTTGGTGGACAGCTCAATGAAGATGTCAACCCAGTGCGCAGCAGCAGTGAAAAAAGCAAATTCTATGCTAGGCATGATCAGAAAGGGAATCGAAAATAGGTCAGCAAATGTTGTATTGCCTCTCTACAAATCGATGGTAAGGCCACATTTGGAGTACTGTGTACAATTCTGGTCTCCGCACCTTAAGAAGGATATAACGGAACTGGAAAAGGTACAGAAAAGGGCAACAAGAATGATCCAAGGGATGGAGCGGCTCCCTTATGAAACCAGGTTGCAACGCCTTGGTCTTTTCAGCCTTGAAGAGGCGGCGTTTAAGAGGTGACTTGATCGAAGTGTATAAAATCATGCATGGGATAGAAAAGGTGAATAAAGAAAAACTGTTTTCTTTGTCACAAAACACTAGGACTAGAGGGCACTCCTGAAGCTCCAAGGTAGGAAAATTAGGACTAACAAAAGGAAATATTTCTTCACCCAGAGGGTCATTGGGTTATGGAACTCACTTCCAGAAGAGGTTGTGACAGCTGCCAGCCTGGACAACTTCAAGGCAGGATTAGACAGATTCATGGATACCAAGTGTATCGGTAGTTACTGAAAAGGACATTCAAGTGCCACCTCGAAGTTGGTTGAGGTAGGCAGGATTTCCCGGGTACTGGTTGTGGGGGGTCGGGAGCAGGTCAGGGTTTTGCCCTCCCTTCTGCTCGAGATCCCCGTGTACAACTGGTGGGCCACTGTGTGATACAGAATGCTGGACTAGATGGGCTGAGGTCCGATTCAGCATGGCTCTTCTTATGTTCTTATGTTCTTATGAAAAGAAAAATATAGAATCAGAGAGGCCTAGAGTTGGAAGACACCTGGTGGGCCATTCAGGCCAACCTCATTCTGTCAAGAAGCAGGAAAACCACATTCAAAGCACCCCCTACAGATGGCCACCCAGCCTCTGTTTCAAGGAGGCTTTTTGAGTGTTTTGGCCAGCATGAATATCACTGAAAAGCCTTGCAGCTTCAAACCCTGGCTGCTTCTCATTACTTTATTTTCCATGCCACCAGAATACCCCAGGATTCTATTATTATTGTTGTTGTTGTTGTTGTTGTTATTATTATTATTATTAAGAGTCTAAATGGCCATCTATCAGAAGTGTTTTGATTATGCTTTTCCCTTATGCAGGACTGGATGACCCTTGGAGGTCTCTTGCAACACTAGGATCCTATTACTGTGAATTCCTCCCAAACACCTCCAGTATTTTCTGCTGGTCTTGGAGGTTCTGCGTGCCAAGTTTGGTTCAGATCTATCATTCATGGGAATTTTAGTGGTCTGTGGAAGTCTGAGCTGAGTTGAAGGTACTTCAAATCCCATCATCCATTGTTCATACTCCCCCAAAACATATTGTTTTTGTGATTAATCAGTATGCTTTAATTATGTTCAATTAATAACAACAGAAATACATTTTGCACATCTGATATTTACATTACTATTCAAAACAATAGCAAAATTACAGTTATGAAGTAGCAACAAAAATGGTATTATGGTTGAGGTTCACCACAACATGATGAACTGTATTAAGGGGTCGTTGCATTAAAAAAAATTAGAACCACTGCTGAAGGCATTCTAGAAAAATAAATATATATTGTCTGTTTATGCGGACCTCATATTTCCCAAATCTAGAGATATACTGTACTACAAGTTGTTCTGGAGTGAGACAATACTCCATCTCCAAGGATGTTCCCCATGCGTCGCACAAATGTTTTACCATTCTGTGAGAGGCTTCTATTTATAGGTATGTGAAAGGCCCAGGATGGGAAAAAGGAATTATTTCTACTTGAGCCAAGTGTGAATGCTGCAATTGCCCATCTAGATTACCTTTGAATAACCTTGCAGTGCATTTATAAACTTGGGTGGGAAGGTTCTCCATGGTGAAAAAAGTAGAATGGCCTTTTCCTTTCACAGCACTAATGAACATCATTCTAACGACCTCATCATATTGGCCACTAGAATAACCATGGATTGTGGCAAATCCGGCAATTTCCTATGCCCAGCACCACACAACTTACCAAAAACTCCATCCCATAGGGGGAAGTGTCTGCTGCCCGGCTTCCTCCTATTGTTTCCAATACAACAAGGGACAGCCTCCTATCGTAAGAAGACAGAATGAGATAGCATTTAAAAATACTGTTCAATGTAATACTGTCTATGTTTACTTAGAATTAAATATCACTGACTGCAGTTGAGTGCAATGGATTACCTGAACATTTTCTGTCCTTAGGTATGTATTAAAATGATGTATCACCTATCCTTGCAGATGTAACCATTATGTCACACAGCACATCCAAATATATGTCACATTTCGTAAACTGCCCATCTCAATTTGTTAAGGGATGTCAAACTGCATTAAAAAGAAAGTTACATTTTAAAAGTAATACAGTGAAGCAAAAAGATAAAAAACAAGACATTCTCCATAAAGAAAATTTTGCAAAGCAGTATAGCTCTGGGACTCAATAATTTGCCCAGCTTGATGTTTTAGAAGTTGTATAAAAAGAGTATCACACTTTCTTGCAGAATTTCAATAGAAGAAATGTTATTAATTCATCACCCCTCTATCATTAAGTAACAGAGATTCAGAGTTAGTCCTTAATCCCATACAATAATGACCATTGTTAGTTTCATTTGTTTATAGAAAAGATCATTACTTCTAAAATCATGGGAATTTTTCAAAAACGGCAAGATAGAATATTATAAAGAATTTAAGATGAAAAAACGTTATGAAAACTCATAAAAGAAACTATATTAAACAAGTGCATTGAAAGAATCCTAACACTGAGTAAAAGAACATTTCAAAAAGACGATAAAATCTTTTGAGCTTGTTGGATTTCCATCATTTAGCAATCTGTTCAAATCACAGTGGGAGCTAGACTGGCCCTATTCAGATGGTAATCTTATATTCAGTGAATGCATATATGGGGAATTTGATATTCCTAATGGGGCACACCTCCTGTCCTCCATGCATTTAGCTGAATGTTTGAACAGAAGTTTGTCTACCTACATGTAGCTTTTATTATTTCATTCCACCTCTTAGCTAACATTCAAGGCTATCTAAGGTGGCAGATGCCTTATCTACACTGAACATTTGATTCAGTTTCAAACCAGCATTTAAGAAAGTGGTTTTGCTATGCAGATTTATTTATTTATTTATTGTGTCAGGAGCGAACCAAACAGTTGTATTGCATTAAAAACAAACAAACAAACAAAACACAAAGTTTGCAGACTTGGTAGTCTATTAAATGTCCTTTGACCAGTAGCTGGCCACTTGGAGTGCCTCTGGTGTTGCCATAAGAAGGTCCTCAATTGTGCATTCAGGTTGAATTGTAGTAGGTCGTCTGTGGTTTGCTCTTCTCCACACTCGCATGTCATGGATTCCACTTTGTAGCCCCGTTTCTTAAGGTTGGCTCTGCATCTCATGGTGCCAGAGCACAGTCTGTTCAGCGCCTTCCAAGTCGCCCAGTTTTCTGTGTGCCCAGGAGGGAGTCTCTCATTTGGTATCAGCCATTGATTGAGGTTCTGGCTTTTAACTTGCCACTTTTGGACTCTCACTTGCTGAGGTGTTCCAGTGAGTGTCTTTGTAGATCTTAGAAAACTATTTCTTGATTTAAGTTGTTGGCATGCTGGCTGATACCTAAACAGGGGATGGGCCGGAGATGTCACTGCCTTGGTCCTTTCCCTATTGGTTGCTATTTTCCAGTGGATGTCAGGTGGTACAATGCCAGCTTAACAGGTTAATTTCTCCAGTGGTGTAGGGCACCACTGCCCTACACAGTGGTGTGGTGTATTGTTTTAACTTGGAATGAATGTGTATGATGCTGTTGAAACTGTATTTTAATGTATCTTAATGTATTTTAATAGTTGTGGGGTTTTGGGGTTTTATGCTGTTGTGATGTGGGCATTCAAATTGTGCCGTACTGTAAGCCGCTCTGAGTCCCCCCTCGGGGATTGAGAAGAGCGGGGCAAAATCCTGAAATAAATAAATAAATACATAAGGGCACAGGCACCCTGTTATAATGCGGCATGCATTCTCAGCAGCAGAATAGCATAGTGCAAGGGCAGTTATCTTCACTGTATCTGGTTGTGATCCCAAGGCAGGTTGTGCCAGTCAGCTTTCATATGATATTGTTTCTAGCACCCACATTTTGCTTAATATTCAGGCAGTGCTTCTTGTAGGTCAGAGCACGGTCCAGGGTAACTCCCAGGTATTTGGGTGTGCTGCAATGCTCCAGTGGGATTCCTTCCTAGATAATCCTCAGAGCTCGGGATGCTTGTCTGTTCTTAAGATGAAAAGCACATGTCTGTGTTTTAGATGGGTTAGGAATCAGCTGGTTTTCTGTGTAATAGGCAGTAAGATCACCTAGAGCTTCGGTGACCATCTCAACCATCTCAAAACTCCCTGCTTGAGTGGTAATGGCACGATCATCAGCATAGATGAAACTCTCTGTCCCTTCTGGCAGCAGCTGGTCATTTGTGTAAATGTTGAACATTGATGGAGCAAGCACACCCCCCTGAGGCAGGCCATTTTGTTTTCTCTGTCTGCTATGCAGATGATTACATAGGATAGCCTGGAACCTGTTTGAGACCCATATGGTGATTACACAAACCGTATAGCACAGATGCACTTTAAGGGCTTTTTTTTGTTCTCAGATACCCTCAGTTTGAAACTAGCTTAGATCTGTATTAAATGGTCAGTGTGATGCAGCCTCAAACCTCAACACAATGCAGACAGGGTGGGATCCATCATTAAGAAAATACTGTATTTAGTGCTCCCAAACATTTTGAAAATTGATTGTAGGTCAATATGTAAAATATATGAAGATTACCTTAAAACAGAAGAAACTACACATTGTACTAACCATGGGAATAAAGAGACCAGACACAAAGTTTGGGGTGAAATAAGGACATTTTATTCAATTGTTAACCTATTTGACCTGTAACTCCTGAGAGCTGCAAGAGGACGGGATTTACCAAAGTGGAGCTTTCCCAGGAATTACAGATTACTGAAGAGCTCAGGCTTTGGAAACTTGTCTGAAGATGTCTCTAACTTCTTAAAACAAGGTATTCCAAATTCCCCTATCATTGAAAGAATACAGAAAAGAGGAAGAGGGAGGGAGTGGAAATCTTAAACCATGCAGCCCGTACTGGTCCCTGTTGCAACACAGAGCAGCAGCAGCAGCAGCAGCAGAAAGAAGGAATTAAAGATTAAAACAAATACCTAGCTACGAATTGAGTTAGTACAGGATCGGTTTCATATGATCCCACTATTTAGCTATGCAGAATGATCAAACTGGATCATAGTCTGCCATTTCCAGAAAACGAAATGTACCAAAAGTGGTAAGTGTCTCCTTTTTGTATACATTGGAAATTTAATTGGCACTCTCAGAAACTGAAAGGGGGCAACAGAGCCAAATTTGGCTTACTCCCCAATGACCTGAATTCACACACACCACAGTTGATAAGTGGTGTAAGATTTTGCATTTTTGATCTTGGACTCAAGATTAAAGTCAAAAGAGACAGTTTCTGAACCAGTTCAAGTTAGTTATTTTTCAAAATGTCAGAGATCTAAATCAGATTTTGTGGTTACAATACAATCATAATAGTCATTTATTATTTAAATGCAAGGGTTCCAAAATCCTTTAAATGTGTGACACAGGAATTCACATGTGCTTCTTTTTGCAAGTCCATAAAATGGAAACAGAAGTGACATTTTCATTAGTATTTCTGTACTTTGCTTGAGTGGGAGGCAGTTACAGATCCTGCAGGAAGCCATTAAATCTTGTCTTGATGGGACAGGTCACTGAAACTACATTTTGTCATTATTCTGTTGCACATGACTTAAAATACTATAATTTCAAATGAAAGCCTCTGTCAGTTCTACCAGGAATTTGTTGTACACATTTTAGAGACACCTCTCCATTTATTTACGTTTAGCTTTGTTCTTTTCAACTGCCAAACAGAATCATTTCCTTTAGTTGTAGCCATCACAAAACCTAGAACTCTACATAAACGGCAGATGACATGTCAAAAATGATTCAAGACTGAACTATTTCAGGCCACAGAAGCTGTGTGCATGTTCAGATTTATTTCTTATTCTTCAATCAATCAATTCAAGATGATATATTATTTTATACACTGGTGGTAGTTTTCAAAATGAATGTTTGAAGCTTTGTCTTTCCCAGTTCCCCCACAAAAAACTTCAGGGAAAAGTAGTACTAGTCATATTCTGCCTGATTTTCAGCTTTCAAAGGTTGCCTCAGATTCACCTCAAGATGATTGTATTCATTTCCAAAGGGTTTCTTTTGGACTTCAATACCAATGTGCTTCAATGACAGATTGTTGTATCACATAAAAAGGCCACTCTTTAATTGCGTCCATGTCTGAGATAGGTAAATAAATGAAGACTAGTCTCTTGTCTTAGGATTCTTCCTGCTGTTGAGGCTTATGAGTAATTCAGTTACTTATGCATTTTAATTCAGGTTTAGTGATTTAGCAATTTATTTCCATTGCCACAAATATTCTCTGGAGAAAGATTCAGGTAAGAACTTGCAGTAATCCCAGTTCAAGCTAAAAGTAAGCTATTAAAGCTCCCAAATCTGAGCTTAGAAAGTTACACAGAACATCATCCTACCAATGCTCAGTTTGTTGATTTATTCATTTATCATAAATTGGTTTTTTTTCCACCCTGTAATTCAGAATTTTTCAAATGTTTCATGCTGGTTACACACTTTTTCGACATACATCACTTCACAATATCGTCATTCAGTTTTACTAGCAAACCGGAGGTTAAACCTACCCCTTATAAGAGATAAACACACAAACATTAACTGTAATAACAAAATATATGGGGACACAACATATCTCATGAAAACTTTCATTTATATTTTTAAAATATATGATTTATTGCTAATTTCACACAGACTCAGAGGTTTCTTGTTACATTCATAAGGCATGTCTACATGCTGCAGCCAACATACTTAGATGTCACGACACATAGTTTAGAAATCTCTGCTTGAATTCACCTCCAGTTAGGATACAAATCCAATCAGTGAAGAATGCACCTTCCAACAGACTGAATGAAGTCCTAACAATGGAAAATTGCTTATATTAACGTGAATTTTGAATAATGTTTTGAAAATTGAAAACCTTTTATAGATTTTTGTAATAATTTGTGGCTATTAGTAATTTTATTACGATTCATTCGCTTGATCTGTAATGGTAGAATTATATATTTTTCCTACTTTTTATTACAAGGGTTGAATGAAAAGTAATGCCTCCTCTTTGTTACTTGGGTTTGGATGGGAATATTTAATAAATCAAATGAGGAAAAAATCCTTAGAATGTGCTCTTTAACTACCACTATTCACTTTCCCACAAAATCGCTAGAAAATAGGATACATTTCTGCCAACAATGAACAAGTTTTCTGAAGTCGTCATGGAAGAAGTTAACACTCTGTTTCTGCAACCAGCATCTCACAATTCTCTCAACATGTTCATCAGAAGCATAATGATGTCCTCGCAGAACTTCTTTCAATATTGGGAACAGATGGAAGTCAGACGGTGTTAAATCTGGACTGTATAGAAGATGCTGTACGGTCGTGAGAGTCTTTCAAGTTCTGCTGTCAACCTTTTGCTTGTGGAACTCAGTGGTTGCTGTCACAGGATGCCCAACTCTTTGTTTGCCATGCTAGTCAGATGTTCTGTGTGGACATCTTACTTGCTCAACGGCACACAGTACTCACATCAACACAATCACCATAAACACCTTGCATTCTCTGATTAATCTCCTTTGGGGTGACACCTTCTGCTGTCAAGAATTCAATGACTGCACATTGCTTAAGTTGCATTGACCAACTATCTGCACAGGGTTCAATACTTCATACTTTCATAACACAACCATTCAATGCTAAGGCTTCCCACCAAAATGGAACTGTAGAGGAGAGTCTACTGAACAAGCCAGTACCTGCCGCATACTAGTACTGCCGTCTGTTGAGGAGTTATGAAGGTGGAGGCTATACTTTTCATTTAACCCTGGTATTATTATTTTTGATTATAATCAGGGCTGGGGTTAGAGTCCTATTTTGTTGTACTTATATATTTCTTCTCATTTCCCTTTCTCCTTTTCTTCGTTTTTCTTTTTTTTATTCCCCATTCTTCTTTTATTTTACTGTATTTTTATTATAATTTTGATTGTATATTTAATTGTTACTGTTAATATAATTGGTTATAATTATCATGATTACTATCCACCTCCCAAAAACCTTTCAAGTCAGTCAGTCAGTCAGTCAGTAGCCTTTATTTCGGTCAACAAACCATCAGTTCCTCTTAAATCTTTATTGTGTGTCTTTTAGTAATTTCTGAATTACGGTCATTTATTATTTGATTTCTTGGCAAGATTTGTTCAGGGATGTGCCTTTGCATCCCTTTGAGAGTGAGAGATTTTTACTTGCCTGAGGTAAGAGTAGTCCTAGGTCACCTAGAAGGCAACCATGGCTGAATCTGGTCTCCAAGGTTCAGTGCTCAAACCCCTATGCCATGCTGACTCTCAAGTATTTCCCCTGCAATGCCTTACATTAAAAATGCCAGAGTTTCCATTCCCATGAAGTGCTTCCCCACATGGAAGCTCTCTCAAATGCATCCATACTTCTCCATGTGAAGAGAACGTAGGAACTAGAAGAACAGTGGCAGAGCTAGCTAGCTCCCCCTTTCTACACTAGGAATTTACTTCTGTATACTATTACGTTTTGTGGGATTCATGTAACACAATTCTATTCATGCATCCTGCTTTGTGTTGAGTAGAATAAACTTCACCTCAAACTGGTTTACAATGCAATCCCAAGTACTCAAGATGTCAATCTACCTCCAAAATCTGTCTACTTAAGAAACAATTGTTACCTCCAAATAAATATGTACATGATTGCAGCTTGTGAACTAGATAGTTCTGAATAGAAACTATTGGACTATATTTTCACGTTTTCTCTATGGCTTTTTTTGGGAGATATGCATTGAGAGTGAGAACCAGGAACTGCCATGTTCTTTAATGATTGTGTGGACTTATCTCTCTTTTCCTTTTCTCACTATTTCTGGTGGTTAGCCGGTGTGATTTATTCTTAGCTAGATGGAATTTATTTGTCTAGCTGAAAGGCAGTCATAAATCTTTCAATTAAGAAAAGCCAGTCCTAATTTTCTTTCTTTCTTTTGGGGTTTTTAGAAGAAGTTAATGGGGAGCTACATGGAAAGTGTGACCAAAAGGACTGCTGCACATGAAGACTAATAGAGCAACCCTAACTCAAACTTGTGAGGCTTAGGGTATATCTGCACTGTAGAATTAATGCAGTTTGGCACCAACTCAACTGCCATGAGGCAATGTTATGGAGTCATAGCTGTTGTCATTTTACAAGGATTTTGGCCTTCTCTGTTAAATAGTGCTGGTACCTTACCAAACTCAACTCTCATCCACACCATTATGCCATGGCAGTTCAAGTGATGTCAAACTGAATTAATTCTATGGTGTAAATGCTCCTAGATAAAATTAGGCACAAAACAGTTTTTGCCAGGAGAAGTCCCTTCTGCTTGAAAACCAGTATTCTTCCAGCTCATCTCAGAGAATTCGTGACAGCGAAATGTGCCAATAGATTGTACCAGCAGAAAAACAGGACAGGAGAGAAGAATGGGTGAATTGATTGTGGAATAAGGAATTCCTACTGAAAGCCTCCTTTAGGCAAGGAACACAATGACAACTCAGAACAAAGGGAAGACGGGGTAAGAGTAGCCTTTAGGAAATTTCCAGCACCACTAGGCTAGGTGTAATTTAGATTTAACACATCTTCTGATAGCAGAATTGGGCTAGTATCAGCTCATCTGACATTCTAACTATATTTATAAATTCACTGAAAAATGCCTTTGGGTTTGTGCTCAAATGTAAGGTGGAGTACAAATCTCCACTCTATCAATTAAGTATGAGGGTTTTTTTTTAAAGGTGGCTATAATCAAATTATGCTGGAGGTGGTACAAATCTAGGGATTGGAGAATATGTACATTTGAGTTCTACTTATTTTCAAGTTTTTCTAGTTAGTTTAGTGACAACATGTACAATTATTTTATAGAAACACATATTGATTTGCAGACAAATTTGTATACAATTTTTAAATAATTCCTTTATTCAGTTCTTACAATGCCACATAGAGTCGATTTATGCATATTTCCCAGTAACACAAATATTTTGCGGCTAGACATTCTAACATACATATCCATGAAAGGGCAAAATTCAAGATGTAATTATGTTTTAATTCACTTAATGGCTCAAGAGGCATTGAAAATAAAAATTGGGTCTGATTTTTTTCCTTTTGCCTTGGCAGCATCAAATGCTGCTCAGACATTGCTAGTTTGTGTAACTGAAGGACTGAAATTCTCACAAAGTAGAGAATTTATGAGGTATATGTTAGGAACAGTGACATTTCAAAAGTTGTGTAACTTGTTTACAGCAGGGCTATGGGAAAAGAGTCTTCTGTGACCATAAAAAGAGGAAAAACTGCATAAAAAGCATAAATTATATAGTCATGGGCACCGTTTTTTCCAGCACACAAGAACAATTTTTTCAATTAATTTGACCAAGGTTGGTTCATTCAAAATTCTTCCTAGAAGTGTCTGTAGTACCTCTAAAACAAAGTAGGAAGGAAATAACATTTTTAAAGAGCTTTCAAAATGGTGTATTTCTCATCTGTCTCTGAATTTTATTTTCCCAACCTTGGCTCTATTAATTGAAATAAGACTAGGAAGAGCTTCCATCATTACACTCCGGCTCATTACAGTGTGCATCCTCCTTATCTTTTTGCAGCAGTCACTGATGTCAAACTGTGAAGATTTCTCTTCAGCAAACATGTCTGGCTGCTCGGCAGAATGTTTAGTCTTCTGGGCTGGCAGCTTCGGAGTTGTCTTTTGCCCTGTACATACACACTATACTGATGCCTTCTTTATGCTGACTCTTTTACCTACTTTGTCATTTATCTTGATAATGTCTTATCACAGATTTTTCCATCTAACAATAATTTTTAAAACATCAGACAACATGTATATATGGTAGCTGTCAAAATGCATCTCCTTGTATACACAATTTCAGACACTGTGATCATTCTCTTTCTCTTGGTTCCTCCCTCATCTCAAGTGCGGCTGGTGGGAATGAGCGAGAGGGCCTTCTCCATGATCATCCCCCACAAAGGGAACTCCCTCCCTAAAGAAATAAAAATGGCCCACTCTCTTCTGTTCTTCCAAAAACAATTTAAAAAACTTATTTCTCTTCACTGACATATGGAGAGGAGGATGATTAGAAGGTCACATTCAATCAATATACCTGTTCCAATCTTGTGACCATACTTTGACTCAGTTAGTTTTGGCTTAGTTGGTACTGTTGACCTTGCTGCCATTATTGGCTGGATAATATTTTAATAATTATATTAAATGAAAGTTTATGTTGTTTATATAATTTATGTCTAATGTCGGCTATGTTGGATTGGGTTTTGTTTGGGGGGGGGGATGGGACATAGCTGTTTGTTTTATGTTTCTTATTTATGAATTGGATCTGGCATTGAATGTTTGTCATCTTTTGTTGTGAATCTGCCCTGAGTCCCCTCGGGGAGAGAGGGAGGAATATAAATACAGTTTTATTATAATATTATTATCATGTTATCTTACACACACACACACACACACACACACAGAGAGAGAGAGAGAGAGAGAGAGAGAGAGAGAGAGATTCCCAGCTTAAGGTTGCTCTCCTTGTAACAATGCCCTCATATGATGTATGTAGATGACAATTTTTATAGAGGTGCTTAACAATGTCATGTCAGGTAATTCAAGTGTGTCAACATTTAGCTTGTCCAATTTTCTCCTACATATTGAGTCACCTGGTTATTATTGAAAATCCACTAATTTATTACTAGAATCCTTAGATCTAATTGATGTATCTATTAAAATGTATATTTGGGACTATATCGATAGCACTGGCTAATGCACATTTTAGTGCCTCAAACATTAGACCTGTTTCTGGGTATATTTGACCTGCTGATTCCAAAAATGGCATCAGTTTTCCCCATCAGCTCTTGTTTTTTAGATACATAATACATACCATCTACCAGTCTCTATCTGATCACCCATAGAAAATCATGACCACATTGAAGAAACTAGAGCAGACCTGGCAATTGTTGGCCCTCCAGGTGTTTTGGACTTCAAATCCCAGAAATCCTAACAGCTAGTAAAATGGCTAGGATTTCTGGGAGTTGAAGTCCAAAACACCTGGAGGGCCGGCAATTGCCCAGGTCTGAACTAGAGCTTATGTGATCTATCCAATGCAATTTTCTGAATCAGCATTCCAAATAACCACAGGAACAAGTCTAAAAATGCAAAACACCAATAGTATTTTTTACTTGGGCTGTGTAGTCTGATGTGATTTGGTTGTCAAATTATGTTGATTTTTAACTAGCTGTGGTGCTGGTAGTTAGTAGCCAGCTGCATTAAATCACTACTGACCAAGAGGTCATGAGTTCGAAGCCAGCCCAGGTTAGAGTAAGCTCCTGACCATTAATAGTCTAGCTTTCTGTTGACCTATGCAGCCCGAAAGACAGTTGCATCTGTCAAGTAGGAAATTTAGGTACCGCTTTATGCAGGGAGGCTAATTTAGCTAATTTATGACACCGTAAAACCTTCCAGCAGTGTGTGTAAAAATGAGGACGTATTCCATCAAGGACTTGGTGTCACAAGTGGACGATGAGGTGACAGCTCCCCCTGTGGCCGGAATCAAGCATACCCTCATGAAGCTGGAAAGTTAAATTGCCTCTGTGTCTGTCTATATATGTTGTACGTCTAAATGGCATTGAATGTTTGTGATGTATATGTGCATTGTAATCCACCCTGAGTCCCCTGCAGGGTGAGAAGCGCAGAAACTAAATATTGTAAATTAATAAATAAATAAATAATAAGTAAGTGGATGAAATCCAACATTAGTTTGGACCTTTTCCATCCTCATAGCCTTTTAGTGGCTATAGGAGCATAGGAATCACCAGCACGTTGATACACCAGTATTTGTTTGGCTAGATACACAAAGTACATAGCAGGAGATTCCTCTTCGAACAGTCATCTGCACAGAGGCAGTTGGACATTACATGAACATTTATTACCTCCTTCAGGCACTAAATGGTTGCAAGAGCTCATTGTGGAAACTAATAAGTAGTTTGTGTTCATGCAAAGGTTTTGAATGGAGGAGCTTCTGCAATGTCTTGCAAAGGACATATGCAGACAAAATGTCATCAATAGGTTTCCAAGCAATGTTTCCTTTTGGAGAGTCTTTAACAGGATCTGAGAAACTGATTTAAAGTAGAATGGGCACATAGAACATTCTGAAGGGATGCTAGTAGTTTTCAATAGTAACAATAGTTGTAACAGTAGAAACAGCAATGAAGTTAGCTCTGTCTTGTTTCATCTCATGCTGTTGAGGGATATTTTAAATTCTGAAGTATTTATTTATCATTGTTGGATATTTAATGTTTGTTGCACTGTTGAATATGGGTGGAAGAGGGGGATAACACTTGTGCAAACATTGCTTTTACAAACACAAACTGTAGTACTAACAATTTTTTTCCACACCCTGCTTTGAATTGGAAAAAAAACCCCAATCTCCTTCCAAAGGCCTTTCACAACTTTATTCAGAGAAGGAAATTGTTCTTTTTTATATATATAAACTTAAAACACAGTATTAACTCTTATGCCATTCTCTGAGTAAATGTCCCAGAAAAACCTGAAAAAAGGATCCTATACTAGCTCTCCATCACTTGCATTTTCTCACCTGGGCATTGAAAAAAGCCAGAAGTGACATTGCAGTAGGGAGGATGGTGGTTCTTTTAGGATTTTTTTTCTTGAATGAAACAAATTCTTGCTTTTCATCATTTTGCTCAGAGAATGGGATGGTTCCATTTTCCATAAGAGTTAAGGTACAAGCACTTACATTGACTTCTGGATTGTTAAGAGGCGAGTTGACACTCAAACATTTGCTCATATTCCATAAAGTATTGGTATTGTAAACAAAGCCTCCTATCTCAACTTACACCACCATGTAAATATGTTTCATAGTCAACATATTGTGGCTGATAAAATAAATCATGTGGAACCTCAAGACTATATGTGAATTAAAGCAGCAGCTAGACCTTGCAGAACATATTCAGTTGCCACCAAGTCTCCATACACCCATTCCTTACTTAGGTTTTTCAGTTCCAATTCTTATTTGCTGCAGGCTAAGGGCATTTTCTTCCCTTCTAAATTACTATTTTCCTTAGCATTATCATTTTCCCCCCTTTTGGTCAGTATTACAGTTAACTGGCAGAGTTCATTCAACCAATACAAACCCCTAAAGCAATGCCCTGTCTGTTACAGAAATGCTTACTCCATGTTTAAAGTATGATCTGGCTCATTGGGTCATCTGATATTTTGTGATATAACCAAACTCACAGAGGTGGTTAAAATCAACTGTATCATTATGCTTTGTTGCAGAAACTCCTTGTTCTTCTAAGAAGCACTGGGATATGCCACAGGGAAAGAAAACAAAACAGAGAAAATGTTTGCAAATCTTATATTAAAACGGGTAATCATAAGAAAATTAATTGGTGGATGATTTTCTGCTCATACAAGTATCAGCAACCCAAAAAGAAATTATTTGATTGATTTGTAAAATATTCCAAGGACTTAACTAACACGTGAAATATGATTAAATTGGGCAATGATCATTCTAGACAAATAGAAAAAAACCAGTTTTTACCTAGGAAGGAGTAAGAGACAAAAATCAATAAAATTAGAAGCAAATGAACTAGAAATTAACTAGAAATTAAGAGTTATTTACTGGCAGAAATAAAAAGAGCCACAGAGACTATGTGTTTGTATGTATGTGCCTTCAGGTCACACATTGATTTATAGTGAGAGACCACAATAATTTCATTTGGTTTTCTTAAGCAAGGAATACTCATAGTTGGTTTTGCCAGATCCTCCCCCTAGAATACAGCCTACAGTGCCTGGTGTTCTTTGGGAGTCTCCATTTAAGTACTTACCAGAGTTGACCCAGCTGAGCTTCTAAGGTCAGATGGGATCTAGTGCTTTTAGGGCAGGGGTGCTCATTAGGTAGATCACAATCTACTGGTAGATCGCATAGGGCGTCCTGGTAGATCACAGACAGGGCGGGAGAAAGGCTCAGTCAATTCGTTCAGTAATAAGAAATCAGTTTGTGTGTGTGTCAACTGTAAAATAGGATGTGTGGAAGGGCCCTGGGTTATCTGAGGTCCTTTCCACACAGTTGAATACAATCCCATGTTATCTGCTTTGAATCAGATTATATGGCAGTGTGGACTCAGAAAATCCAATTCAAAGCAGATATTGTGTTATATGTTTCACATTTTTGTAGTGGGTAGGTAGATCATTTTGACTTGGTTGTTTTATAAGTAGCTCGCATGCTGAAAATGTGTGAGCACCCCTGTTTTAGGGTATTTAAGTCAGCTTATACAAAGACAAGCACATAAAATAAATTGAAGAAATAATCAACTTGTTCAAAATGATACAGACAAAACTAAATGCTATGTAAACTATAATACTGGCCTTTCATGTTGCTGGATGTTGTAGTCCAAAATACCCAAAAGACACCAAATCAGGGGAAGAATGATTTAATTTATCTTAGGTACATTGTTGCACTAGTTTCCAATAAAATGAAGTAAAGATGGAGACTATTGCATAGTAATGTAGGCAAATTTCCACCTACATTATAGGGGGAAAAACTCAGAGGAGCCAAATGCATAGCAGCTACTTTCAGTGGCAGCGAAGCATTCAGCATAATGCTAGGGAATTGTAGGTGACAAAAGCTCCAGGCAAGCACACTAAGAACGAAGGACAGACATTTACAGATTTAGAATGCTAGATTGTTTTATTTTTCTTAGGTTCAAACTAGGTATTCCAAGTCAGGGATGTGGAAACTGTGATTTGTGAGCCGAGTCAGTCTGCCTTTCTCTCCAATTTGACGAACAAGTGTAGAAATACTTTTTCTACTCCCATCTTCCTTCCATTCTCCAAGAGGGAGGTGTAACCTATAGTTTTTGACAGACATCTTGAGTGAGAGGCTTCCACTGACCACTTAGACTAGTGAAGGCTCACAACAGCTATATAGCACATGGGATCGATCTTGTTTAACCTGGAGGAAGATCACCTTAAGTTGACCTTGCTCCACATTACACTAAGTTGAGAAAACTTTAGGTTTGCCGAGATAGCTAGGCCAGTTCCTAACTACAACTAGATGCAACTGTCTTGACTATAATTCCACATTCACAGCTTCAAGTAATCTGGCAGCCCCTATCACACCCTCTACCTCTGTGTCATGAGTTTCCCCAGCTGCAACACACAATCTATCTGATCCTTGGTGCTTCTTCCCTCCCTCCCAGTTTTCGTAGTTCAGGGATGCTTTTGCTGGCGCACTTTGCAAGCCAGGGGCTGAGATCTGGAGATTTCCTCCTGATCGCCCAGGCCTTCCCTCCCAAGCGGAGGAAAGCTTGGGCAATCGGGAGGAAATCTCCTCCAGATCTCACCCCTGGCTTGCAAAGCGTTAGCAAGGCTGAGGGTGAGTCCTGCGCTCAGCGGGTGGAAAACAGCCAGTTGAAAGGCAGCCAGAGCCCCTGAGAAGAGTCCTGCTTGTCCCCAGGCTCCGCTCCTCAGCCCCCAGAGTGGCTTTCCTCCACATCTGAGGATGGAACCAGCTGTCGGAGAGGGAGGTAGCGGTGAGACTGATTTGTTTTTGTTTGATGGCAGTTTGTCGTCGATTTTTTTCCTCTGCGTCCCAGTCTAAACTGGGTTAAACATGCGTGTCAGCCATTAACGAAGTCATTCCAAAATTTCAAAATTAATCCGACTCAATTTTGAAATTTTAATGAAAAAATTTGGAAGTCTATCAGATTCAAAGCGCCAGCACCCCCTAGATCCGAAGTGAGTTTTGAACCATTTTTTGGGGGATCAACCAGGCCTAGTACAGACATTACATAATGTGATTGGTTCTGTCATAAAAACATGGGAAACTTTATTAAAATGCAAAAACATCCTGAAGCGCATTTTGCTCTAGTTTTTCAATAATATCTCATCAAGTGTCAACCAATTCAACAAAGTTTCTGGAGTATAACAACTACTTTCAAAGTAAGTACCACACAATTAAACAGGAATAGCACTTTCAAACCAGGAACAAATTTTGTTACATAGTGTTATTGGTGTGATCAAGGCAAGGGTCCTCTACATGGGACACACTTTGGAATTCTCTACAAAAGCTAGGTTGGTTATCTCTGTTTAATCTCATGGGAAAATAAGACTTTCTGGTATAAGCACATATTTCTTTTATGTATGGGTATGTTTTCTGTAATGTCTTTGTTTTATTTGCTGCACCTGTGCTTTTATGGCATTGTTGTTCTTTCAGAATTTGAATGGATTTTATGATTGGTTTTAATTGGTCTTAGTTATCCTAAGAGGTGCATTAGCATGTGAAAGATGAGATATATTTTGAAATAAATGTGTGTGTACCTCTCTCTGTATGTGTAAATGAATAAACTGAATATGCGTCTAAAATACATTAAGTGTTAAAAGTGGTGTGTTGATATGACCTTGGGCTGCAGCTCACTGACACTGAGAATACAGTAGGAATGTGACAAGTCTTTCTTTCCTACTATAGCCTCCCATGTCCCCTCTTCTTTAGTATAATCTGTATTTTGCAAATGATAGTGAATCTCAAGTTATAAGAAAGCATAGCATAGCGATAGTGTGGAATACATGTATCTACTACTAGTTACAGACTAAATGGGTAGTGCTTCATGTAAAACAGATATGTAAAATGTGTCAAAGACAGGTTATTTTCCTTTGTGATAGTGATTACACATGACTTAAACTTCAACTGACATTTTTGTATTACATGAATGTACTTTCCTAATGTTCAATTAAAAGTCAAGTACATGTCTTCACATTCTCTATATTTGTATGGTGATGCCATGAATTGTATAGGGTTTCCACGGCAGGGAATAATGAGAAGTGGTTTATCATTGCCTTCAGGGATGATTATAAATAAATAGTTTAATAATATAATCATTTACATTCTAGCCAAGTGAAAGAATACAATTGTTCTATTCATATTTTGAGAAGACAAATAACATACTTGTAATTACAGGTCAGTCAATCTAATATTGATTCATCACAAAAAAAAATTTTTAATGCAACAAAGATTATCGGTCAACAACTTGTAGCACCCATGGGTTCGTTCGTGCCACTGGGAGGGGGTGAGGCGCCGGGGGTCCCGATGCCATTGGGACCCGCACAGGCTGAAGGGGACTCGGAGGACGAGTTGGAAGGCCCAGAGCAAGATTGGTCAGCAGTGCCTTTGCCCAGTTCACCTGTAGAGAGTTTAGCATGGGATCTCGAGTGGGAGCATTCTCCCGGGAAGGAGCGGACCAGGTGGAGATGGGAGGCAGCGAAGCAGATAGCGGAGATAGTTATGAATTCCCAAGCGGCCGAGGTTCCCAGGACCTGGCCGAGCAGCAGATGGAGGGCGGCGGCGGGGAAAGTTCGGGAGGCTGCTTCTCAAGGAGATAGCGATACTGAACTGGAAGAGCGGGGCCGTTCCATAACAGGCGCAGGGACATAGAGCAGGGCAGGAGGAGCTGGCATCTGTCCCTAGACCGTCACCGTTCGGGAAAGTAGAGACTGGAGACGCCGGGCCCTAGATCGTCGAGGGGCCCGGCCGAAGGATTAAAACGGCCCGTGGGAACTGATCCTCAGTTCTCCTGCCACGTCTGATCTGAAGGGCGTGAAAGCGGAGGGAATCACGGAGCCTAGTCTGGCTCGTCTTGGACCAAGACCTTGCCGTCTTATTGATTCGCATTTCTGCGGACACCCTGCTTTGTTCGGAGGCAATCCGGGAACTTGCCAAGTTTTGCCACGTTTGCTTTTGGACTTATCTATTGGAACTTTGCTTTCGTGGTGGACTACAGCTTTGCTGTTTGCGTTATTCTTTGATCTCGTCAAGAGAATTGCCTTTAGGACTTTTATATTCAATAAAATTAGTTAGCCTTTGCTACGTCTCCGTGTGTGTGTTAAAGGGGCAGTCTAAGTCGGTGTTCGTGACAGTTGGCCGGAGAACTCCTCGAACCCCTTTTTGCACCACGGGACGTACCCAGCTGCCGGCTGCTGCGCAAGGCCCCCATTGTCTCTACGGCCGCCATGGCGAGCAGCGGGTCCGCAAGTGGCGGCGTTGCAACAGGAGGTGGCGGAGCGGCGAACCCCAGCGGGGCGGCACCCGTCGGTGAATGCCCCGGCTCGTTTCAATGGAAATCCGGCGATGGTGGAAGTTTTCATTGCCCAGGTTCGGATGTACCTGGGTTGCGGCCCAATGAATTTGCCACCCCCCGGGCCCAGGTGGGGTTCGTGTTCAACTGTATGGAAGGGATGGCAGCGGCGTGGGCAACTCCCTCATCAATGGCGTCCCCGCATGCGGCGACTTTGAGCAACTTTCTAGATGCGATCCGGGCGACCTGGGGACCCCCGTCAATGAGGACCTGGCGGAGCGGGATATGGCGCGGCTGACCAAGAAGGACAGGTCCTTGGCCCAGTACAATTCCCGTTACCGAGTGTTGGCCAGCCAGACCAAGTGGGAAGGACCACCCCTGCGCTATACGTATCTAGCGGGACTCTCGCCCGAGATTCAGCAACAGATGTTACAATTGCCCGGCCGGCCGACTTGGAGGAGGCCATCGCCTCAGTTTGCGGGCGGAGGCGGCCATACAACACAAGAGAAGGTGGGGGTCGGCACGGCCGAAACCACCGACCAGGCGGAGGCCGGGACCGGCCAATTTGTGCCCCGCCAGATCCCTGCCCCCACCCCTGTTGTGGATGACTCCGAACCGATGCAACTGGGTACGGTGCGGCCCAAAGTAGATGCTGCCGAGAAGGCTCGGCGTCAAAGACTCAACCTTTGTTGGTACTGCGGGGCCCGGGTCATTTTCTCGTGATTGCCCCCAGAAACCGCGTGGGAGGACCCCTCGGGCTTCCGCAGCGGTGGCCAGCCCTCCCGGGCCTGAGGAAGCCCTCCAGGCGGCGGGGGAAGTACGGCCGAGTGTAAGAGGGTTCGCTCACTCGGCCGACGTCGCTACCCCTCCCCCTGAACCCAAGACTGGACAATTGTTCCTTGTCATGGTCAGCTTGTGGTCGCCCGAGAAGGGGCCGATGATGGTCCATGCCATGATTGACTCGGGAGCGACCAACAACTTCATTGATGCAGACTATGCCAAGTCTGCGGGATTAAAATTTCTTGACCTCCAAGAGCCCATCGATGGGAGAGTGTTGAAAACCGGGGCTGTAACTCAATATACAGCTCCTACCAGGATGTGGACTAGCTCTCATAACGAGGACATTTCTTTTCTTGTAACCAAGCTCCCCGATTTCCCCATTGTCCTGGGCATTGTGTGGCTCGCGCTCCATGACCCCCAGATTTCCTGGGCTGCGTGGCCGCTAGTTTTTCTTCCGATCATTGCCAGGGCCACTGCATGACGGCCCGGGCGTGCCAGGCTCAAGAGGTGGAGAATGTGGCCACCCTGCCCAAGAAGTATGCCGGATTTTGGGATGTCTTCAGTGAGAAGGAGGCGGAACGTTTGCCTCCGCACCGGCCCTATGACTGTGCCATTGATTTGCAGCAGGGGGCCCCCATTCCGCGGGGGCGCCTCTACCCGCTCTCGGACCCAGAGCAACAGGCTCTCCGAGACTTCCTGGATGAGAACCTGCGGAAGGGGTTCATTCGGCCCTCCCAATCCCCGGCCGGGGCTCCGATTCTTTTCGTCAAGAAGAAATCGGGAGTTTGCGCCTTTGCAATGACTACAGGGAACTCAACAAGATCACGATCCGGAATCGCTATCCCCTGCCCTTGATCCCCGAGCTCTTGGGCGGATGCGGGGAGCTAAGGTGTTCACTAAAGTGGACCTGAGGGCTTACAACCTTGTCCCGGATTCGCCAGGGTGATGAATGGAAGAGCGGCCTTCCAGACCAAGTGGGGCAGTTTCGAATACCTGGTGATGGGATTCGGTTTGTGCAACGCCCCAGCATGTTTCCAACATTTCATGAATGACATTTTCCGAGACCTTTTGGACCGCTATCTGGCGGTCTACCTTGACGACCTGCTGATTTTTTTCTCCGGATCAGGCGACCCATGATCGCCATGTCAAGGAGGTGCTCCTGCGACTGAGGGCCCACGGGCTCTATGCCAAGCTGGAGAAATGTGCTTTCGACTTGCGTGAAGTGGACTTTCTGGGCTACCGTATCTCTCCTACGGGCATTGCCATGGATGACACCAAGGTCCAAGCAGTGGTCGACTGGGCACCTCCTGCTAGCAAAAAAAGACATTCAAAGATTCCTGGGCTTTGCCAACTACTACAGAAAGTTCATTCCTGACTTTGCCAAGTGGGCTGATCCGATCACCCAGTGTTTTGCGGGGAAAGGTGCCGTTCCGGTGGGCGCCGGAGGCGGATGTGGGGTTCCATAAGTTGAAGCAGCTGTTCACCACTCAGCTGCTTTTGCAGCACCCCAACCCCGCACCCCTTTCATCGTCAGGCCGATGCTTCGGATGTGGCGGTGGGGCGATCCTGCTACAGCCTCAGGGGCGGACTTGTTGCCCTGTGCCTACTATTCCCGGCAGCTGACGGCTCGGAAAAAGAACTATACCATTTGGGAGAAGGAACTTTTGGCCATCAAGGTGGCGTTTGAAGTCTGGAGACACCTGCTGGAAGGGCCAAGTTCCCGGTGGAGGTTCACACCGACCACCGGAACTTGGAGCATCTGAAGTCCCAGCGCAAATTGAACCAGAGGCAACAGAGATGGTCCCTGTTCTTTGAGCGATTCAATTTCCGCATTCACTATGTGACCCCCAAGCAGACCAAGCAAGCTGATGCCCTGTCCCGGAAGCCGGGTATGTCCCGCGGAGGGAGGTCCTCTCCGAGCAGCCTCTGCTCAAGCGGAGAACTTTTGCAGCCGCCCGAGCGGCCCCAGCGCCGGCTCCGGCGGCCCCGCCCGGCCCCGTGGATAGCGGCCGTTGAGTGTGCGGGTCAGGCCCGCCAGCGGGACGACCCTTGGGTGCGCGAGCAGCTGTCCAAGGGGTGCAGGCTCCGTTTCAGGTGCGGAGCAGGGTGCTCTATCATCGGGACTCTGTTTATGTTTCTCCGGGCCCTGGCGGGGGACATTCTCAAGCTTTGCCACGACTCTAAGGCGGCGGGCCATTTTGGGCTCTTCAAGACGCTGCAGCTAGTTCTACTGGATTTTTGGTGGCTTAAAGTGCGGAGGGATGTGGAGGACTATGTGGGATCCTGCCCTGTGTGTCACCGGGCTAAGAACCAGGGGGGCAAGCCGGCTGGCTTGCTCCAGCCCCTTCCGACTCCCTCCGCTCCCTGGAAGATGATTTCGGCCGATTTCATCACCGACCTCCCCAAGTCCAAGGGTTTCACCACGATACTGGTCGTGGTGGACTGTTTCACCAAGATGGGTCACTTCATCCCCTGTGTGGGGTGCCTACTGCCAAGGAGACTGCTGATATGTTTGTGCAACATGTGTTTCGGCTGCATGGACTTCCACAGAGCCTGGTGACGGACCGGGGCACCCAATTCACTTCCCAGTTCTGGAAGGCTGTCCAGAAGCTGCTGGGGATTGATGTGCGGATGTCCACGGCTCACCACCCGCAGAACCGATGGGCAAACCGAAAGGGTTAATGCCACTTTGGAGCAGTACCTGCGCTGCTATGTCAACTATCAGCAAACCAACTGGGCGTCCTTGTTGTCTTTGGCAGAGTTCGCCTACAACAATGCGACGCAGGAATCCATCAAAGAGACTCCTTTCTTTGCCAACTATGGACACCACCCTCGGTTCTACCCTCCGGTGGACCCGTCTGGGGGCGTTTCGGAGGCTAAGGATTGGCTCCAGGAGCTCACTGCGCTTCAAGACTTGCTACGTACTCAATTGGACCAGGCGAGGCCGACTACAGCGGATGGCTGATCGGCGGCGCCAGGAGGGTCCTGCAATTCTGGTGGGGATAAAGTTTGGCTGTCCACCAGAATCTGCCCACGCAACGCCCCAGCCGCAAGTTGGATGCCCGGTTTTGGGGCCCTACAAAGTTTTGGAGGCGGGTGGGGCCTGTCTCCTTCAAGCTCCAGCTCCTGCGGACATGAAACTCCACCCGGTGTTTCATCGCTCCTTGCTCCGCCCGGCGAAGGGGTGCGGCCTGATGTGGCGCAGCCGCCTCCTCCCCCTGTGATGCGAGAGGGCGGGGGGAGGAGGTCGAAGTGCAGGACATTTTGGATGCTCGCATCCGGTACCGAAGTTGGAGTATTTCATTGACTGGAAAGGTTTTGGCCGGAAGAGCGTGCTTGGGTCAAGGCTCGAGATGTCCACGTGCCGGAGTTGGTGGCCGGTTCCACCGCAAGTATCCTGACAAGCCCAAGCCCGGGGCGGCCCAGGGGCCCTGAGGGGGGATAGTGTAGCACCCATGGGTTCGTTCGTGCCACTGGGAGGGGTGAGGCGCCGGGGTCCCGATGCCATTGGGACCCGCACAGGCTGAGGGGACTCGGAGGGACGAGTTGGAAGGCCCAGAGCAAGATTGGTCAGCAGTGCCTTTGCCCAGTTCACCTGTAGAGAGTTTAGCATGGGATCTCGAGTGGGAGCATTCTCCCGGGAAGGAGCGGACCAGGTGGAGATGGGAGGCAGCGAAGCAGATAGCGGAGATAGTTATGAATTCCCAAACGGCCGAGGTTCCCAGGACCTGGCCGAGCAGCAGATGGAGGCCAGCGGCTGGGAAAGTTCGGGGAGGCTGCTTCTCAAGGAGATAGCGATACTGAACTGGAAGGCGGGGGCCGTTCCCATAACAGACGAAGGGACATAGAGCAGGGCAGGAGGAGCTGGCATCTGTCCCTAGACCGACACCGTTCGGAAAGTAGAGACTGGAGCCGCCGGGCCCTAGATCGTCGAGGGGCCCGGCCGAAGGGATTAAACGGCCCCGTGGGAACTGATCCTCAGTTCTCCGGCCACGTCTGATCTGAAGGGCGTGGCGGGTGAATCACGGAGCCTAGTCTGCCTCGTCTTGGACCAAGACCTTGCCTTGTTGTTTGCGTTATTCTTTGATCTCTTCAAGAGAATTGCCTTTTGGACTTTTTATATTCAATAAAATTAGTTAGCCTTTGCTACGTCTCCGTGTGTGTGTTAAAGGGGCAGTCCTAAGTCGGTGTTCGTGACACAACTATACAGAATACCAAAATAACATATTACACTAATTTCTTATAAAGTCCAGCTTCCATTTCAAACAAATGTTTTCATCTTCAGTGATATTATATGTTGCCTTTATAAAGTTATTTGAAAATGTACCTTGGCAGTATTGTCCAATGTCACTAGACAAATATAAAAATGATAAACATATTATTCTATTTTCATGGCATGCCTTTTTGCATGCATTCAATCATAACTCAGCTCTACACAATTTCCACATCAGTCTCAATGTCTAACAATTCAAACATTTATATTGATTTTCATATACAATCTCTTTAAACTTGCTCATTTTCTTTATCTCCACATTGCTGCACAAATATATATAGGGTTTTTTTAAATAAAAAAAACAAACTATGGAGTTGAAATGACATTGCAAAATTCAAACACAAATTCAGTAGCCCTGTTGAATTAATAGGAACTTGCTAGCCCCACACTTACATAAGTTCCACTGATTCCGTGAGTTTACTCTAGTT
>JARBWK010000003.1:98898185-98949076 GCA_030556195.1 Anolis apletophallus
CTCTCGAAGAAGAAACTATAATACTGGCCTTTCATGTTGCTGGATGTTGTAGTCCAAAATACCCAAAAGACACCAAATCAGGGAAGAATGATTTAATTTATCTTAGGTACATTGTTGCAGTAGTTTCCAATAAAATGAAGTAAAGATGGAGACTATTGCATAGTAATGTAAGCAAATTTCCACCTACATTATAGGGGGAAAAAACCCAGAGGAGCCAAATGCATAGCAGCTACTTTCAGTAGCAGCGAAGCATTCAGCATAATGCTAGGGAATTGTAGGTGACAAAAGCTCCAGGCAAGCACACTAAGAACGAAGGACAGACATTTACAGATTTAGAATGCTAGATTGTTTTATTTTTCTTAGGTTCAAACTAGGTATTCCAAGTCAGGGATGTGGAAACTGTGATTTGTGAGCCGAGTCAGTTTTTATTTGTTTTATTTGTATTTTTGGCTGTGTGTTAAATGTTGTATGTGTGTTTTGATGGTGTTCAACAATAAAAACTAATATTAAAAAATTATTCATTCTTTGTATTTTTTAAAAAATCTTACTTTCCGGATATTCCTCTTATCTAGCAATCAATCTATCTCAATTAGGTTTATAACATCAACAAAGCTGGTGGAAAAATAGTAGTAAATTTGTTTGTGTTATGATTCAGTTCTGATAGTGAATACAAATCCCTGGATTCAGCATGTTTAGCACCTTGGCTAAGGCTGATAGAATTCGCAGTTCTCATAAAGAACAAAGAAAATACCACAACCTAAAGGCGGGTAGAATTTGCCGTTCTGAACAACAACAGAGAAGATCCCACAACCTAACGTATTTCAACTAATTAAACCAATCCATGATTCTTGGGTAGTGATGCCCCAATTGACCATTTAACTTTTTTCAAGCTTCTGTATTTCTCATTGGATTAGAAACTTCAAGGAAATGCACATCCTTCTTATTCCTCCCAGGCAACCCTCTCTGTCAAGTTTACCATCCTGTTCTCTTCAACTCCTCACTGACATGCTGATGCCCATGCCCATGGCCATGGCCGTGCCAGTCATCCATCATAGATTTGTTCCCATTAGAGTGAGGACCCCATTCACGGAGGTGTAAGGAGAGCCTAGAAAGGAAAGTGATGCATTTAGAGTAGCTCTGTCCTTGTGTACAAATGAGTAGCCATCTATTCATCCCTGGCTGAGCCTTCCATTCTTATGCTACTATCAGACTCCAGTCATTCCCAAAACCACAACTAGTGCTTAGGGGTGGATATCTCCGGTCGTTATCCTTAGAAAACCGTTATTATTTCGTATTAAAATCAATTTAGACCCTAATTCGACCTGCAGCCAGCAATCTGGACGTGACGTTTCTAAATCTAGAGTGTGTCTTGGTTGTGCCACTACCTCAACTGTGTTGTTGTTTTTACTTGTCTGCCTTTCTCTCCAATTTGACGAACAAGTGTAGAAATACTATTTCTACTCCCATCTTCCTTCCATTCTCCAAGAGGAGGTGTAACCTATAGTTTTTTGACAGACATCTTGAATGAGAGGCTTCCACTGACCACTTAGACTAGTGAAGGCTCACAACAGCTATATAGCACATGGGATCGATCTTGTTTAACCTGGAGGAAGATCACCTTAAGTTGACCTTGCTCCACATTACACTAAGTTGAGAAAACTTTAGGTTTGTCGAGATAGCTAGGCCAGTTCCTAACTACAACTAGGTGCAACTGTCTTGACTATAATTCCACATTCACAGCTTCAAGTAATCTGGCAGTCCCTATCACACCCTCTACCTCTGTGTCATGAGTTTCCCCAGCTGCAACACACAATCTATCTGATCCTTGGTGCTTCTTCCCTCCCTCCCAATTTTCGTAGTTCAGGGATGCTTTTGCTGGCGCACTTTGCAAGCCAGGGGGTGAGATCTGGAGGAGATTTCCTCCCGATTACCCAGGCCTTCCCTCCCAAGCGGAGGGGAAGCTTGGGCAATCGGGAGGAAATCTCCTCCAGATCTCACCCCCTGGCTTGCAAAGCGCGTTAGCAAGGCTGAGGGTGAGTCCTGCGCTCAGCGGGTGGAAAACAGCCAGTTGAAAGGCAGCCAGAGCCCCTGAGAAGAGTCCTGCTTGTCCCCAGGCTCCGCTCCTCAGCCCCCAGAGTGGCTTTCCTCCACATCTGAGGATGGAACCAGCGGTCAGAGAGGGAGGTAGCGGTGAGACTGATTTGTTTTTGTTTGATGGCAGTTTGTCGTCGATTTTTTTCCTCTGCATCCCAGTCTAAATTGGGTTAAACATGCGTGTCAGCCAATAACGAAGTCATTCCAAAATTTCAAAATTAATCCGACTCAATTTTGAAATTTTAATGAAAAAATTTGGAAGTCTATCAGATTCAAAGCGCCAGCACCCCCTAGATCCGGAGTGAGTTTTGAACCATTTTTTGGGGGATCAACCAGGCCTAGTACAGACATTACATAATGTGATTGGTTCTGTCATAAAAACATGGGAAACTTTATTAAAATGCAAAAACATCCTGCAGCACATTTTGCTCTAGTTTTTCAGTAATATCTCATCAAGTGTCAACCAATTCAACAAAGTTTCTGGAGTATAACAACTACTTTCAAAGTAAGTACCACACAATTAAACAGGAATAGCACTTTCAAACCAGGAACAAATTTTGTTACATAGTGTTATTGGTGTGATCAAGGCAAGGGTCCTCTACATGGGACACACTTTGGAATTCTCTACAAAAGCTAGGTTGGTTATCTCTGTTTAATCTCATGGGAAAATAAGACTTTCTGGTATAAGCACATATTTCTTTTATGTATGGGTATGTTTTCTGTAATGTCTTTGTTTTATTTGCTGCACCTGTGCTTTTATGGCATTGTTGTTCTTTCAGAATTTGAATGGATTTTATGTATGGTTTTAATTGATCTTAGTTATCCTGAGAGGTGCATTAGCATGTGAAAGATGAGATATATTTTAAAATAAATGTGTGTGTACCTCTCTCTGTATGTGTAAATGAATAAACTGAATATGCGTCTAAAATACATTAAGTGTTAAAAGTGGTGTGTTGATATGACCTTGGGCTGCAGCTCACTGACACTGAGAATACAGTAGGAATGTGACAAGTCTTTCTTTCCTACTATAGCCTCCCATGTCCCCTCTTCTTTAGTATAATCTGTATTTTGCAAATGATAGTGAATCTCAAGTTATAAGAAAGCATAGCATAGTGATAGTGTGGAATACATGTATCTACTACTAGTTACAGACTAAATGGGTAGTGCTTCATGTAAAACAGATATGTAAAAGGTGTCAAAGACAGGTTATTTTCCTTTGTGATAGTGATTACACATGACTTAAACTTCAACTGACATTTTTTTATTACATGAATGTACTTTCCTAATGTTCAATTAAAAGTCAAGTACATGTCTTCACATTCTCTATATTTGTATGGTGATGCCATGAATTGTATAGGGTTCCCATGGCAGGGAATAATGAGAAGTGGTTTATCATTGCCTTCAGGGATGATTATAAATAAATAGTTTAATAATATAATCATTTACATTCTAGCCAAGTGAAAGAATACAATTGTTCTATTCATATTTTGAGAAGACAAATAACATACTTGTAATTACAGGTCAGTCAATCTAATATTGATTCATCACAAAAAAATTTAAATGCAACAAAGATGATCGGTCAACAACGATACAGAATACCAAAATAACATATTACACTAACTTCTTATAAAGTCCCGCTTCCATTTCAAACAAATGTTTTCATCTTCAGTGATATTATATGTTTCCTTTATAAAGTTATTTGAAAATGTACCTTGGCAGTATTGTCCAATGTCACTAGACAAATATAAAAATGATAAACATATTATTCTATTTTCATGTCATGCCTTTTTGCATGCATTCAATCATAACTCAGCACTACACAATTTCCACATCAGTCTCAATGTCTAACAATTCAAACATTTATATTGATTTTCATATACAATCTCTTTAAACTTGCTCATTTTCTTTCTTTTTTTAAAAGATATTTTTATTGAAGTTTCATTTTATCAAACATACATAAACACAATAGGAAGAAGGGAGAGAGGGAGGGGGTAACAGGATTGTTGACTTCCATTCTAGTTCCACACTATTACATATATTCTTCATTTTTTTTCCTTTATACATGAGGTTCCTCTATGCTCTTACTCTAAGATTAAATGTATGACAGTAGTACCCAACTCATTCTTATAGCTTATTTCATATTCTTAATAATATTCATTAATCATAGTACAATCTGTCGTTTATAATACCTTTACCCATCATCTATCATAATTCATCTAATACTTTATTACTCTTTCCTCTTGCCTTTGTTCTTTTATAAGTATAAGTTTTTATCTTTCGAGCTCCATCGAGACCCTCCTTGCCATGGTTTTGGGGAGCACACACACAAGAGCAGAAATAACATAAAAACGAAGGGAAAGTTCCTTAACCTTATTGTTCAACACTTTTTCACTCTCTAGCCTCTCATAACTAACCCTATTATTCTCAGTTTGATCTACCATACCGGGGTCGGCAATTTCGTTCTCTTATATTTCATATTCCTCTGGTGGAATTTAATAGACCAATTCATGAAACAGTTGCTTCTCAGGACCCAGGAGTAGTTAAATATTCCATATTTTATAAGCACTGAATGGGATTTTAATCCTTCTTTCCTTCTCTATTCTTTATTCGCCTGTTAAGGCCTTATAGTTCTATTTTGAGGAGAATCAGATTTCCTTATCCTTATAAGTTAACCCGTCTCCTTTATTTCTTCCCTTTCCAAATCTAATATTCAAATGTTTATTAATAAACGATTTATTTAATGCATTAATAGAGAATTTTCATAGATCTTACATCTCTAAGGCTTCAAAGATTAGAATTATTTTTCCACCTGACCGCCTAACACATTTCTTTATTTGAAGTTTACTTTTTGTGTCCCCGCCAAGGGACCTTATTCTTGTTGTGTAGGTCGTCTGGATTCTGAAAAGTTCACCCCTTCTCTATCGCCTTCTCATTATTAATAAAATTAGTCTTTCTCTATTGTTTCCTCTTTGTTTCCCCACATTTGAAATTGAAAAGACTAGGTTAGTACATCATTGATACTTCCACACATTAAATTTATATAATATTAATTTGGATCCCCTATCCCAAAGTTCTATTTATTCCCTCAAAACCCATTGTCCAAAACTCTTCAAACTTGCTCATTTTCTTTATCTCCACATTGCTACACAAATATATATAGGGGTTTGTTTTTTTTAAAAAACCAACTATGGAGTTGAAATGACATTGCAAAATTCAAACACAAATTCAGTAGCCCTGTTGAATTAATAGGAACTTGCTAGCCCCACACTTACATAAGTTCCACTGATTCCGTGAGTTTACTCTAGTTGATCATATCAGTTGGATTTTGGTTATAATGTGCAGTATAGCTGAAACAGTGCATAGCAACATAATCTTTGCTATTCCATCAGTCAGAGAAATTGATTTGAATATGACCTTTAACTTGCTGTAGAATAATCTGCTGCGACTGAATTTAAACATTGGGAAAATCTGTAAGCCGTGTTCTTGTCGAAAGTCTCCAAATCCCACTGGCATGCCATTTCTGTTTAAGTTCTGGATCAGGATGTAAGAGTTTCCATTGTTCCAGCAGAGAAAGTCATGAACATTTTTATGTGCACTATCCCCCACTAACATTTTTAATGTTCAGATTTTTGTGCTCATTTTTTCCAATTGCTAATGCATGATTATGAGGCATTTTTTTACTCATTTCATTTTTTAGTTGTATGCCAAATTTGGTGTGCATTTCCCTATCCTGAGGGTGGGTGGGTGGGATTTTGAGGCAAAATGGAGCTGTAGTCCATTGCCAGACTTTATATATGTGAAACAAATATTTCTCTGGAGAAATGCAAACTCAAGGAATTTCTTTTCCATTTCTAAATGCACATCAGCTGTGAAATATTGTTAAGTAATGATGACTTATGTGTCAGATATTGTCAAATATTCATTTCACTTACATGCCAACTGTCAGCTACTGCCAAATGTTGATGGCGTCTGCCGAATCTTTGGATGTCAAAAACAAAATATTTGCCAACTTTTTGCATATCCTGCTAATATTTGACATTTATTTCCTTTCTGTGTCTACCATTGGCGTATAAAAATACATACCACAAGTGACTGTGTATATTCCTCGAAAGCTAGAACAGCTTTCTCCAATATTGTTGCTTTCAGATGTGTTGGAAGACAACTTCTTTCACTCCCAGGCAGTATGTCCAGAACAGGTGATAGCAAAGAATTTTGGAACCTAAAGTGAAACTGGGTCATTATAAGCCAAACAGTTTCCCTTGCTCACAAATGTCACCTTGGCTTACAAAGCTTGGCACCAGCCCTCTCATCTGCCAGTTCTCCTGCCACTTCCTTCCCACACATCCTCCAATTTACCCAGTTATGAGGAGGTGGAAGATAGCAGATGGGACTAAAGCCACGAACTCTTAATGCAGTTCTATCATGAACCTTGCAAAATGCAGCATGTACTTGTTTATTTCAAATACATTGACTCATTTATCAGGAGGAGGGGGGCACTTATTTCCAAAGTTGAGTTAGACCTCTTTTTTTCACTCCACAGTGATGCCTCTTGAACAGATGATGTGACTGCTCTGATTTCTATGGGATAATAGGGAAATACATTTTTAAAAACCTTTATGACTTTAGCTCCTTGGTTATATTGTATGTAAATCATATTGGCTTTGCATTGCATTTTAATCTTGGTTGTTCTATCTTTGTTTCAAATTTTTATGTATTTTCTTCCTTGGGCAGAAACTGCCATTCCAAATGGAAGAAAAGCTTCTCTAAATAGGCAAGATCTTTATCCTTTTCCCCCAGAACTATGCATAGATTGTTCAAAATTATGAAAAAATGCAGGGGAACAACCATATTTGGGAAATATTGTAACCAAGAGGAATATGGATAAACTCAGTTTTCAAGATGGAAAATGCTGGATAGATGAGTGATTGACAGGTATTTGGATATGAATTTATACTTATCAGTGAAAAACACTGGTGTGAAATAACAAGTCTAGCTGCAACTCAAATAGCTCTATTTTGCCTCAGGAAAAACTGTAGAATCCTTTAGTTTTAGAGAGCAGAAGTCAAAGAAAAGAGCATAATGCTTATATAAGCAATGCCAGGGGTTAAACCTGTACTACATGCCAATCAATCAATCAATCAATGTAAAAATTATGCCCAAGATTCTTTTGTCCCACTGGCAGAATAAAGTCTTTGTTATTGGGTACTTCATTCAGACTTTTCCAGGCTTGAATTGGGAGCCAAAATTCTTGCCTGCCAACTTTTTGGGAAAGAGAGAGAGAGAAAAAGAAAGATTGCAAGTTGGAAAATGGTCACCGGCACAGGGTTCTCTGCAGTTTGCTCAGTCCTAAGACTTGCTGGAAAATTAAAAGGGTCTGAGACAGCAAAGCATTTGCTTGAAATGTCTCCAAATGTCTAAGGAATATCTAGCCTATTGTGAAGCCAGTTGGATAGGATATTGTCTGCTTCTAAACAAACATGTGTGTCCCCCCTGAATTCCTTGAAGTTGAAAAAGAAACCAGTACATCTAAACTACTGGAACCATTTGGCTACCACTTATTAGAACCTAATAACATGACAGAAGAGGGCAAATTAAAGGTTTTCACCACCCAATTAAGAAATCTGGCTTCAATCTTCCCAACTTCAATCTTCCTCCAGTCCCACATTTCTAGTATAGCAGAAATAGAGACACAGAAGTCACCGTTTTCTGTGTTCCCATTTCCTTAATATCTCTGTCTGCCCTTTATCTTTGGATGTCTGAATTGTATTACTAAATGTGCAACAGAAATGTAAAGTTCTTGTGATGTTAGAAATTTGGAAGGGAATTTTCAATACGGTTTTTTGTGTGTGTCAGGAGCAACTTGGGAAACTGCAAGTCACTTCCAGTGTGAGAGAATTGGCTGTTTGCAAAAGGATGTTTCCCAGGGGATGCCCAGATGTTTTCTGATGTTTTACCATCCTTGTGGGAGTCTTCTCTCATGTCTCCGCATGGGGAGCTGGAGCTGACAGAGGGAGCTCATCAGCACTTTCCCCAGATCCAAACCTCCAACCTGTCAGTCTTCAGTCCTGCCAGCACAAGGATTAAACCCATAGCACCACTGGGGGCTCCTATTTCAATAGGGTGGGCAGAATTCTTATTTTGGGGGAAAATACCACAGCTTCCAGCAGACAGAGAAGAATTCCATTTTAGAAGTAGAAGCATCATAGAACACTATATCAAAGTACAAAATAATTTACAGTATATCTTCCCATTCCTGCAGCAGATTGCATGCCATTTTTGCATTGTTGGTTATACAGGGAAAATACAACAATGAACATATACCCCTGCTTTTAAAACTTTAAAACCGTTTTGTCTGAAAAATTGTTTCAGAAATTATTTACCTCCTAACAAGAGCAAAAGCTATGAAAGCATGTTCTAGAGATTTTAGGAGCATTGTCAGAACAAATTGATAGTTCTAAACTCTAATTTATTCATCATCTAAGGTGTCCAGTATAATCAACTCATTCTTAAGATTTGTCATTTTCTAACTCAAATCCCAAACAGCTTTGTAGTTTGAGCTTAATAAATTGCTCCTTTCACCTTCAGAGTAAGATGAATTAAAATCAAAATCACAGTTCTGCCTTGTGTTCTTTGACATCTTTCTGTTTAGAACTACTAGAGTGTTTTATAAAATGATGGAATAAAGGTTTGTGATGATTTAATTCAAAAGCTTAACATTACATTGCTTTATATAAATTCCCGCAGTTCTGAAGAAGATGTCTTTATTTTGTAGGAAAATATATTCAGTTTCAAGGCATGCACAACCAATATAGAATAGGTGAGAGAACATATCTGGGGTAGAGTTCATCTCATTCAAATTTGGATTCAAACACAGGGAAATTGGAGAAACTTAGTTAAAGTAATAACAAAATCAATTACCGCACTTGAAAGGTGATAAGATCACAAATATAAAATATAATTATTAAAGAGAACATTTTGTCCCTTCTACCACTATGCCACCACATCACCTTCCAGCACCCCCTCCCCATGCCTTTATACTTCTTGGTTGTTTTTGAAAACATATAGGCTGTGACAGTGTTGGTGAGAGGCATAAAGGGGAACTTCTTACCTGATATATCCTCCTTCTTGATGTGCCTCTGTTGGAATATTAGCATCAATGAAGACTAATGTTTTTCATGTCAGTGGAGCATTTAATCTATTTCAGATTTTTGTTTTAAATAGGTTATACAAAGCATTGCACTTGCCTAGATGACAGGACTCAGTAACTTGGATGGATATTTTGTAGTATGGACTAGAACCCAGAACATATTTACTATCCTACTGACATGGCCACAACCCCAAATTAAGGGGTTTTCCTGTTGGGATTCACTCTGCCTTTGTCAAATTATCTCTGGGTCCACATTCAAACATCAGACTTGGCCAAAAGAAAACACACCAGGCTACAGTGAAAATGGGCAAATTTGCAGATGCAATTCTAATTTTTGTTCATGATATAGCAACAAAGAGAGAAAGAGAGAGTATCGGAAATTCTAAACATATATACTAAGAGGCCTGAAGTCCAGACCTTGTCACATGTGCTGCTGAAATCACTGGAAATTACTGAGAATCACCATGGATTCTGGTGATCCCAATGGCTCCATCCCAGGGGGCGTGGGAACCTATGGCAGGCTCTGTCAGAAAAACCCATCAACAATGAAAAATAAGCCCATGTGAAGAGGTCCCATATTTGGTCCATGCGTTAGATCTTTTTCATGTTTTAATAAAATTCAGTCGCTAAATTCACCACCGTCTTGGCCAAACTGATCATTACTGAAATGGAGAGAACACATCCAAGATTCATATGAATCATTTAGTAAAATGGCATATTTATTTATTACATTTTTATACTGCCCCGCTCAGCCCGAAGGCGACTCGAGGCGGTTTACATAAGGCAATTACTGCCCTCCAGATAAAACACAATTAAAACAAGAAAGCAATAACCATATAAACAACTAACAATTAAAAAAATAAAAATACAATTCTCAGCATCTCGTTAAAATCACTTTCTGTCACATTGTCATCATTCCATAGATCTAATTAAACAATTATATTTCATATGCAAATGTCTGCTCGAACAGCCAGGTCTTAACTTTCTTACGAAATGTCAGGAAGGAGGGGGCTGATCTGATGTCACTAGGAAGAACGTTCCAAAGCTGAGGAGCCACCACTGAAAAGGCCCTGTCTCTCATCCCCCGACAACCGCGCCTATGAAGAAGGCGGGACCAAGAGCAAGGCTTCTCTGGATGATCTTAAACATCTCGATCTGTCACGATGCACGGACTTGACCGGCCCCTTAATCACACACACAGAGACAGAATAAAGGCTAACTACTTTATTGAATATAAAAACAGTTCCAAAGAATATAGTCCAATAGAATATGATGTAATCCAAAAGGCTTGAAGTAACAATGTCCAAGATAACGTAGCAAATAGGCAAAAAGCATGGCAAGGCTCCGCAACCGATGCGGATCAGGACACAGGGCAAGACTCCACAACCCGCGGCGGATCAGGAAACAGGGCAAGGCTCCGCAAGGCTATGCGGATCAGGCACAAGGCAAGGCAAGGCAAGGCAAGGCTTGATGACCACGGCTAGCTTAGCTTGTGGTCCCACTCTGCTTCACGCCTATTCAGATGAGACGTGGCCGGAGCACTGAGGATTCGTTCCCACGGATCCTATACTTAATCCTTCGGCCGAGGTCCCCGACGCTCTAGGCTTCTGCCTCTCCAATCGCTGCTCACGGACCTTGGCCGGTCTATGCTCTTTAACCATTCCCTTCTGCTAGACTCTATGTTCCGTCTCCTATCAAAGGTTCGGCCTTGTCTTTCCCCAGCTGTTTTGCTATCTCCCTGAGAGCTCTCCTCCCTAGTCATTTCCCATGCGCCTTCTTCCATATCTTCCTCAGGAGGCTCCTGAGAAGATCTTCCTCCCGGATGTTCATAACTCCCAGAATCGCTATCTAACTGCACCTGGTTATCTGAATCTTCCCTAGGACCAAAACACATTTCTTCCCAGGCCAAGCTCTCTGTGGGCGAAAGAGGCCCCTGAGGGGAAAGCTGCCCGTCGCCCCAATCATCTAGCTCATCCTCTGAATCATGTTCTGGCACTGCTGGTTCTAATGCTAATGGGACCCCAAGTCCTGTTCCCTGCCCTCCAGGCACAAACGAGAACTGCTGTGCTACACGATGGTTCATAAAAGTGGTTCATATCCACTCCTAGGAGCACAGACTAGGGACAACTTGGGGTAGCCATTTTATGCCACACTTAAAATCATATATTCCTTACTTCTCAAGTGCTCTATAACCAACTGCACTTTATAGATTCCAAGACTATTATATCCCACCAGACTTTCTAGACTATAAGCCTTAGAATAGCTACCCATGCTGCTACCTGGTCCATTGCCCCTAATATTGCTGCTTGCGCTTCATATTGGGACAGGAGGGAACTGGAGGGGTTAGAAGTCTGCTGGGTGGGGGGAGGGAAATGTGCAGGATGAGAGGGAGGAATGGCAGTTTGTAGTAACCAGCTATCAAGTCAAACATCTTATATCAAGTCACTTTCTGATGGCAGGGAGGGGTGATTTGTGGGAGGTGGGGGGAGTTCTAGCGGCCAGGGCCCCCATAGGACTAATTCTGGGGAGGGGGAGATATGGGAAAGAGAAACCATTAGTTCAGCCTAGGGAACATGGAAGAGTATTGATAGTTCCCAATAGGTCTCCTGATGTGGTAGAACTGAGTACCCAGGATGGCAGACCCGCTGGATTAAGGGTGGTGCTGTTGAATGCCAGGTCTGTCAATGGAAAGACAGACATCACCCAGGACTTAATTTTGGATGAGTGGGCAGACCTGGTGTGCCTAATGGAGACCTGGTTGGGCAAGGCTGGTGGAGTCAATCTTACCCAGCTTTGTCCATCAGGCTACTCTATGCAGCACTGCTGAGTTCTGGGGGACGGGGAGGAGGGGTCATAGTGACCAGGTGCCCCATCTAGCAGTCAACCATTTTTAATGGTATTGTAACAAGCTGGACAGTTTTTCGGTAGTTTTATAGCATTTTAATTATATAGTGTTAAATTGTTTTATTGAAATTGTTATGCTTTTATCTATGTAAACCGCCCCGAGCCTAAAGGAATGAAGCAGTATATAAATTTGAATAATAAATAAAATAAATAAATGTGTCCACCTGACAAAAGAAGACCAGGACAGAATAGTGTCCATCTGACATTAAGAGACCGGGACAGTATACTGATTCTGTTCGTGTACCGACCACCCTGCTGCATTACAGTCTCCCTATCTCAGCTAGCCGGGATGGTCTCGAACTTGGTTTTGGAGCCCCAGTGGCTCATGGTGCTGGGGGACTCAATGTAGACTACATTAACTACATTGACTACAATATCCACGCTGAGATCTCCTTGTCAGGAGCAGCTAAGGACTTCATAGCCTCCATAGCAACCATGGGGCTGTCCCAACTGATATATTGCCCTACTCACAGTGCTGAACACACACTAGATGATTTTCTGCCAGGGATGGGAGGAAGGTGGCGGTGTGGAAGAGTGGATCATCACTCCATTGCCATGGGCAGTCCATCACCTGATCAGGTTTAGGCTTACTGCACTCCCTATCTTCTTCAGGGGTGAAGGACCTATTAAAATGGTCCACTCCATGAGGCTTATGAATCCAAATGGATTCCTGACGGCTCTTGGGGAATTTTCCGCCACCTTAATAGGTGATCCTGTTGATGCCCTGGCCTCTCTTTGGAATAAGGATATGACTACAACAGTAGACACGATTGCTCCAAAGCGTCCCCTGTCCAGTAGCCGAGCTAAGCCATCTCCTTGGTTCAACAAGGAGCGGGCAGTGATGAAGTGAAGGAAGAGGAGACTAGAGTGCATGTGGCATTCGAGGTCTAGCGAATCAAATTGAACATGGTTACGTGCTTTTCTAAGGACATATGCCATAGTAATAGAAGCGGCAAAGAAGGCTTTCTTTGCAGCCAATATTGCGTCCACAAGGAACCATCCAGCGGGGTTGTTTTGAGTAGTCAGAGAGTTGTTAAACTCCTCAGCTCAAGGCAGGGTCCCTGACAACTCGGCAGCACACTGTGATGCATTTGCTTGGTTCTTTGCAGACAAAGTCACTTTGATCCATTCAGACCTGGACACTACATTAACGGCAGTCTCTGAGGATGTAACACAAGCATCTGCTTGTCTGGTTTTAATGGATTCATTTCAATTGGTTAAGCTTGGGGATATTGACAAAATACTTGAAGAAGTGAGAGCGAACACATTCATCTTAGACCCTTGCCCATCCTGGCTGACAAAGAAAGCTAGAGGGGGTTTGGCAGAGTGGGTGAAGGTGGTGGTTAAAGCCTCCTTACAGGAAGGCAACATTCCAGCCAGCTTAAAATAACCTGTTATAAAAGTGCTGTTGAAGAAAACACCACTGGACCCCACTCAATTTGTTAACAGCCTTGGTCGCCTTACAGGATGATCTACGCTGGGGAGTGGACAGAGGGAGTGTGTCCCTGTTGGTTTTGCTAGACCTCTCAGTGGCCTTGATACCATAGACCACGATATCCTTCTGGGGTCTCGGGAATGGCGGGAATGGGTCTCGGGGGTGCTGTTTTGCAGTGGCTCCGGTCCTTCCTGGAGGGTCGTTCCCAGAAGATATCATTGGGGGACACCTGCTCAGCCCCATAGCCATTGTCCTGTGGTGTCCTGCAGGGTTCAATACTGTCTCCCATGTTGTTCTACATGAAGCCACTGGGAGAGAGCATCTGGAGTTTTGGAGTTCGATGTCATCTGTATGCAGATTATGTTCAACTCTATTACTCCTTTCCACCTGCTAGTAAGGAGGCTGTTCAGGTCCTGAACTGGTGCTTGGCAGCTGTAACGGTCTGGATGAGAGCGAACAAATTGAAATTGAATCCAGGTAAGATAGTTAAAAGGCTGAACAGGGCATAGAGTTACAGCCTGTGCTGGACAGGGTTACACTCGCCCTGAAGGTTCAGGTTTGCAGCTTGGGAGTGATCTTGTACTCATAGCTGAGCCTGGAAGCCCAGGTTTCAGTGGTGGCCAGGGAGCTTTTGCACAGTTAAAGCTTGTGCACCCACTGTGCCCATACTTTGGGAAGTCTGACTTGGCCATGGTGGTTGATGTTCCAGTTACATCCCATATAGATTACTGCAACGTGCTCTTCATGGCATTGCCTTTGAAGACTGTTCGGAAGCTCCAACTGATCCAGCAAACAGCAGCCAGTTTGCTCACTGGAGAGGTGCTCAGGGAGCACACAAATCCCCTGTTGTGTCAGCTCCACTGGCTTTAGCCTATAAAACCCTAAATGGTTCTGGCCCAGGCTACCTGTTCAAATGTATCATCTACTACGAACCAGCATGGAGATTAAGATCTTCTGGGGAGGCCCTTCTCTCGGTCCCGCTGGTGTCAGAAGCGCAGCTGGCTGGGACAAGAGACAGGGCATTCTCAGTGGTGGCCCCTTGGTTGTGGAACCCCCTCCCTAGCAACATCAGAGCAGTTCCCTCCCTATATGCCTTTAGGAAAAGAGTCAAAACTTGGCGCTGTGAGCAGGCCTTTGGAAACAAAGACAATGCAGTATTTTATGAATCTAAACGTTGTGCAATTGACCTTGGAACGGACTCAGACCATGAACTTGCATGGCGTGTTTTCTAAGTTTTTAACTTCTAAATCTGTTTTAACTCTGTTTAATATGTTGCAATTTTTGAAATGTTGATGTGATTGTGTTGAGGCATAATGTTGTTCCACTGTAAGCCGCCTTGAGTCCCCCTGTTACAGTAGAGAAGGGCTGGGTGCAAGTATGGCAAATAAATAAATAAATAAATAAATATGCACTCAATGTTAGCCTAGTACAATTGACTTGCAATATATGATACTGTCCCAATCTTCATTAATGAAATAAGATTCAACCTTAGTCTATTTCACTTCTCTGAATACAATGGAAAGGCATCTTGTTCTTCAATTTATCCATAAACAAATGTTTTAGACCAGCATTATATAGGATAGGACCTATGAGGCAGTTTTATTTTATTAAAGGTTTATCTGGAAGAACCATGTCTTTTTTTGACTTCCACTCCCCACAGAGAATAGGCATGCAAGCATATGCAAAAGAAACAATCCAATAAAATGGTGTGTTCTTTTGCGGTTTTGGAGGCTGGCTCTTTTTTTTATGTCTAGTGGATTCCATGGTTTAATGTCTGCTGGAATCTGTTACTGCAAATTCATTGAATCCCAACTGCTGGTTGCAGATTTAGCCAGATATTGTTTAGTAAAGTATTGTCAAGTTTAGCTCACAACAGCTTTTCAGGATTTAAGGAAAATCCTTTATTAGCTCTGCTTGGAGATCCATTGTCATCCCCAGTTCAAGTACTAACCCTATTTATCTTTGGAAATTAGATGATATCAGCTGATCTCTTGGGATTTGGTTAGACTGCTCTTTGCATTCCAGTCCATTGGCAAATAATACATGCATGTTTGGCAGAAGTGTCGTTTTGCCATTGCATCTCTTTTAATATGCAGATATACTTGTTACTATTTTTTTACTGTCAGCATAAGATGAAGGCATGTGCATTTCTGCATTTGTAAAAAGTTGATTAGTTTTTCTAATGGGTGAATTTTCAACTACCTTTACAGCTGGGAGGAAACCTCTGCTTGGTACATTGACTACATTGACTACATTGACACAGATTAAATGACTTGGAGATACACACACACACACACACACACACACACTAGCAGATGTAAAGTCTTGTTACATCTATCAAGAAATGGATGAGCATATACTATGTGCTTGAACAAAAACTCAAAGATGGATAGGGGAAACTTCAGTGAATTATGCAAATGGTGCAAAAATTAGGTTGCAATGTCATGCATAATTGAATTTTTTTTATAAATACTGGGAATTTAAAATTGTGGTAATGACTTAGCCTGATGTTAGAAAGAACACCTTGTTACACAATTATTTCTCAGGAGCTTTTGGCACTTCCATTAGTCTTCATCAATTTGCTCAAACCAAATAAGCATCTAGCAGACTATATGAACATAAGAACATAAGAACATAAGAAGAGCCATGTTGAATCGGGCCTCAGCCCATCTAGTCCAGCATTCTGTGTCACACAGTGGCCCACTAAATCTCTAGCAGAAAGGAGGGCATGTGTGTGTGAGAGAGAAGCTGCAATATTCCACAGCACAACAAGAAGCACAGGTAGCATCCTGTATTATCTGCTAGTATGCCTGTAACAGAATCAAATGGATCAGACAACTCAATTATATATCTCCATTGGGAATACCTTCTAGATAGAAACTTGGCCCTAGGTCATAGTCTGAAGGAGAACCTCAAAAGGTTTATGTTAGGCTACAGCCAAGATATGGGTCACTTTGGGGAGTTGATGCAGGCCAAAAGATAACTTTTCAAATTACTAATATGAAGGTACATGAGAGAACAATCTTACTTAAGCACCTATGCAGATCAAGTGTTATCAATAGTTGTATGGAAGATCATATGAGAATAGTATCAATGCCATAATCCATCCAAATGACAGAAATATAATAGACATTAGATACACTGATAGATGAGAGTCAGCATGGTATGGTGGCTTGTGCAGTGAACTACAACTTTGGAGACCAAAGTTTAAATTCTGACTCAGCCATAGAACCTCAGCAGGTGATTTTGAACTAGTCACTCTTTCTCACGTTCTGAAGGAAGCAAAGTAAAAACCCCTCTAATCTAATATTGCCCCAAAAAACCCCCCTCCTGTGATAGAATTGCCATAAGTCAGAAAATTGTAATGGCTCAACTTCATCTCTAATTGCTTAGAAGGTTAAGATTTGGCATCCATTTTGAGATGTTATATGCTTCAAATAGAGTTCATCTATAGTTCAGCATTTTCACTTCCACTTTATTTGTCTTACTTCATTGCTTAAATAGTATTGATTGAAGTATTTGATCTAACATGGACACACACACACTTTTACAGTATCAAAACTCAGCATGTTTTATCCCCAAATGTGCTGTTTTTAATGTGAAATAATTTACTATTATTCCATATGGTCAAGTAGTTTGCTATTAAGTATTTCATCTAAGGTTTCTATCCTACACCTACTTTCCTAGCGGGAGTAAGTCCCATTGGATTCAAGAGGATTGACTACTGAAGAGACATTTATAAAGTTCTTCAGGGATTATATTGATTTTAATGCATGTGCAGGTTCTTTTGTGAGGGAAGGTTAAATTAATATACTATCTTCAGCTATATTAAATAATAATGCTGAGAAAATGAGTAAAAATTCCACTGAGGGGATGATATAGCACTGCCTGGAGATCATCAACAAACCTTCACTGAAAAATCTTGAAGAAAAATCATTCACAGGGCTATGCATCTTATTTTGCTGTTAGAGCTGTCAGGTTTAGCAATTCCAATAATGTGAACCTGACCAGAATATAATAAAAACAAACTGAGGGAAAACACATACATAATATATGTGTGCATAGATAAATATATATACTTCCCAGCTGGAAATATTTCATTTTGATATATATCTGTGATATTCCTTAAGGGGTTTATTTCAAATATACAGAATTTATGATCAAAGTGCTCAGGCGTTCCCCTTGTGTCCTCTGATACACCCTTAAAAGAATTGGTTAACAAATCCTAGTTGCGAAAGATTCACCACTATATAAACACTTCACTGAATGTTCCTCCAAGGTATGGTGAGAGATTTAAGACATCAAAACATGCATTCAGTGAAAATAATCAAGTTGTATTTACTTTGAATGTACATATGAAATGACTGTTAAAACTAATGATGGCTGTGGTGGTGGTAGTGGCGATGTTGTTGTTGTTGTTGTTGTTATCCAAAATGGCATTGATTGCTGTGAAACTCCCTTTTCTCTGGCAGTGTGCATTGTCAACAATTAGAGGTTTCCCTACTAGGCATGAGAAAAAAGTTATGAAAATTAAAAGATTCGGAAGAAATTCGTTAGAGATGCTACTTTTGAGTATTTCCGCATCTGGAACGCCAACCAGGAAGTGGACTTTCTTTATAGAACTTCGGGGGCCAGGATTTTCTTAAGTATCGTTATTAGGTCGTAAGGGGGGGGCACCCTCCTTCTCTCTCACCACCCTCCCGCCTCCCTTGCCAATAAGTATTATGGCAAGGCAAGCCCTAAACTCGCTCCTTCTTTCAGCTGGAAGCCTGGAAAAATGTAAACAGAGAGGTTTACTCAGAAGTAAATCCACAAAGGAGGGCACTTTGGATGAAGTGCCCTCCTTGTGGATTTACTTCTGAGTAAATCTCTCTGTTTACATTTTTCCAGGCTTCCAGCCCCTCCTGCCTGCCAGGATCTAAAGCATCAAAGAGTATTGGGGTAGTATACCTACATTCCATGCACATGCAATAATACAGCAGTAGTAACAATGGGTATAAGAAGAGGTAAAATTCAAACCAAAGTATTCTGACTGTGGTCCCTCCTCAAGCGGTGCAAACTGCAAACAGGAGGCAGCCTCTCCCGGGAAAAGCCAAAAGCCCGGGCACAGCGTTTGCTTGCTGCAGAATCCCGGGCTCATAGAGAAGAGCCCGTTTGCACCACTTGAGGAGGGACCAGTCAGAATACTTCGGTTTGAATTTTACCTCTTCTTATACCCATTGTTATTACTGCTGTATTATTGCATGTGCATGGAATGTAGGTATATGACCAGTTGGATTACTTAGAATATTTAGGCACTTACTCTATAAGTTAGCATTCATTCTATTATACATTAGGTTGGTTTCTCACAGGATCTAAAGTGTGCCAAGCCTTGATGCGCTTTAGATCCTGGCAGGGCAGGAGGAGTGGACGGGCCCTCCCTGCCCCTTCTGCCTGCCAGGATCTAAAGCCTTGAAGAGGCTTCATGACGGGCCAACTTCAGCCCTGCAGGTGATTTGGACTTCAACTCCCACCATTCCTCACAGCCTCAGGCCTCTTCCTTTTCCTCTCAGCCTGGGCAAACTTGGGCCCTCGCTCCCTCAGGATCGGGGTGAGAGAGAGGCAGCGAGGAGAGAGGGAGGGCTCCTCCTCCTTTTTTTGCTGCTTCCAAGAATAGAATACCCCCTCCCTCCTTCCCTCCCTCCTTCCTATTTGGAGAGTCCCATCTAGAATTCAGTGTGATTTATTCAAGTTTTCCCCTACAACTCCCAGAAATCCCAGCCAATTTACCAGCTGTTAGGATTTCTGGGAGTTGTAGGCCAAAACCATCTGGAATGCGCATGCGCTAGCATATGAACTACTAACGAATTTCGTTAGTAATTACGTTACATTTTAGAAATTTTTGGAATTTTTTTTGTAAGTCTTTCTATTACTAATTTAACCCCCCCCCCCCCAATTAGATTTTTGATTTCCTGTTTTTGGGTTCTAAACCATGCCTGTTCCCTACTGCCTTTGGCAGATGGGCCAATGCTGTCTCTAGAGCTGCTGCAGTCTTCTGTTGGGTGAAAATGTGACATACTGGAGATAGAAAGTCCTAGACCTGATGGTTTTCCTTAGGAAACAGTGCTTTCTTTGTCCCGAAGTTTTTCCCTCACAGTAATGCCATTATCTGAGAACTATTTTCTGGAGGAGGGAACAAGCTAAATGCAACTGAGGGAAAGATTTTTAAAAAGGCCAAGGGTAGTTGAATAAAAGAAATAGGATGGGGAAGAAGAGAGAAGACAAATGTAATTCAAACTGGAAAGGAAGGAAAAGGAGGAAGACAACAAGTGGAATAGGGTAGGGGGAGAAAACAATTGTAACTAGAGATGTAAATAAGTGAAGTTGTAGAAAGGAAGAGAAGTGGGGGGAGGAAAGATTTAAACCAGGATGTATTTGGGATCAATGAGGAGAAAGATGGAAAGTAAATTGAAAAAATAAATAGAAAAAAGAAAAAGTAATGAAGAATGAAAGATAGGGACCATGGAATGAGGCAGGAAATGTGTAGACAGGTATTGTGAAGGAAGATGGATATAGAGGATGGAATAGAGAAAATGGCCAGGCGAACAAAACCACAATCTATATTCAATCAATCAATCAATCAACTTTATTTCTTATGAGTCGCCCTCCACCAAAGGTGCTCTGGGCGACTTACACAATTAAAATAAACAGGTTACATAGTCACAGCTTGTTACTTAACAATCATAAATCTTAAGATTCATTTATTAAAAATATTTAACTAAAGCAATGGGATTATATCTTTTGAAGATCTTAAGATTCATTTATTAATGCTCTTCAACTGTCATCTAAAAATCAAAATATTGGTCAAAGAATGATTGGGTGGTTTTTTATATTTGTTTTCTTGTCTTTGCCTGTAGTATTGAGTACCTGCGGGTTTCTACTGAGGTACTGTGGAAACTTTCCAATGAAAACATTGGAGTGGGAAACTTCTGATTACCTTTGGGTAATATGTAATTGACATCTCTAGAGTAAACCTGCCATAATTGTCTTCAGTCCAGAAATGGGGAAAGTAAATACTAAAATCATATAAAAACCTGGATCCCTGTTTTATAGCTTTTGAAGCCCTTCAGAAACCTACTAAACTCATTACCCCCCCACCCCCACTTAAATTTTGAATTGTTTTTTTTGTTAGAAATGTTTCCCCAAGCAATGGGGACTTTTGTCAAAATATATTCTATAAATGCATGGCAGTTGCAGCAACTTTGCCCCTCAAAATAAAAAAGAATCATCCTTTTTTCACAGAGAAACTATGTGCCATGGCAGAACTGAGACTATAATATTTTAGGGGTCAGATGGAGGTAATTGCCCTCACACATGAAGCAGTTGCTTACTTTTGTTTTACAGCCTTATCCCACAGGGCAAAAATAAGGGTCCTAGCACGTTTCTGCCTCAGTTCTCCCATGGAGCTCCATGCCGCCCATCAGCTACAAAAGGTGGCTTTTGGTGAAGCTCTATGGGTGAACAGGGGTGGCAGCGTGATGGGACATTGCCACTGCCAGCATGGAAACCTCACCATGTTCCATAAGGAACAATGGGGCTTTGGCAGACTCAAGCCAGATAGCAATGCTTTCCCATGGAGGATAGGGCAATGTGGCCAGCAAAAATGAGATTTTGTATAGATCAAAGTAATTTTAAGTTCTATAAACTTCTTGATTTCAACATCACAGTGTCATCTTGAAGTCTCACATGCTTGCCCCAAACTCCGAGAAGATTGTTAAGATATTCAAAGTAATGCGAAGTCAGTTTGTCCCTACTTTTTTACTGGGACAAATTACATTAAATGTAAAGAACCATTTTATATGTTATAGGCTTTCTGCCCTAATACTGTCCTTTGTCACCTGCATTTATTTGTCCATGCTTCATTAAATAATCTTATTAGATCGGGTACCAATATTATTTCCATTAGGTCACTCCTGTCATTTTCTTTTAATGTGATGATATCCCCAAGCAAAGATAAAGTTTGGTTTTAAAACTTTCTTTCACCTCTGAAAGTCTATTGCTCTACTGCAAGAAACACCAGTGTGAACATAAGTCACCACACGAGATATTGGTTAAGTTTAGGAAGACTATACCTAAAACAGCACCCAGCAGATGGAATTATCTAATGGTGAAATATTTGTTTGATTTGTCTTTTAAAAGAATAGAAACTTCCAAAATTTGCATCTATATTATTCATACATTTAACAATAATAATTTGACTTGTCAAAGAAAGTAAAGCTTTCAGATTTGCCCACCCAGGCAGTGGTCTTAGAATATTTAGATCTTAAATCTTTGTTGTCCCAAATTGTGATTTGCTGGACTAGGCTTCATTTTTTAAAAAACTGCATGGTAGGTACAGCAAAACTTTCTTGAATGAGATGAAAGGAATTTAAAATGAGAAAAGAGCTCACAACGCAGCAGACAGTATTATATTATAGCCAAATGGAGCCAGGTAAGTATCCTTTTAGCCTAGGTTTCTTATACATTAAAGGGATTAGAAACCAAGAAATTTAGTAGCCTTGGCCAGTGTTCTATATCAGCTACTTAGTAATTCCACCTGTACCCCAATTGCTGGCAGAATGGACATCCATCTTCCTATGGATTTGATGCCCAGTAAAGTAGGTTGTGAGGGACTTACGATCATGGCAATATTGTCACAAGCGTGATTCAGTAGCATCTGTGAATATAGAATGGATGTGTAAATCTAGGTAACTGTTCCATATTCATGATTGCTTTTCAGCCATGACTGTGACACTATTGCCATGATAATAACTCCTCTCTCCCTCAACACACATGACTGCATATGCTTAATTTATACTTACCTAACTTACATTTGGTTAAGATAACTCAGAGTTTATCCAGACTGACTAAAGTGGCCAGAAAATCCCAGACTTTTTTTGCTGTCCTTTCCAAATTTATTTTGTAGATCAATACACATTTTGTCCTTCCCAGGATATTTTCTGTCAGTTCCCATTATGATCAAAAACTTTTGTATAAGCTCCTTATGTTGATTTGTTTTAGCTCAGCATGACGCCAGAAAGAACAGGAACATAATCTAGAACTTTCCAATAGGTCTGGATGCACCTTTAATTTATATTTTGTTAAGTATATTTAAAGCAGGGTACAGAAGCCAACGTAGAATGCTGAACATGATTTTCTTATATTAAAGGTATGGTCTGCTGAGTTGCTTAGTAAGTGAATCTGTTCTGAATTGTTTTCAGGAGCTCAAGTCGTCAGGTAAAATAATATCACATTTTACCTCCTTTTGGCCCCCAGAAAACAAAGAAATCTCAAGAAATAAAAGAAAAAGGTGTATGACCAATTGTATTGTGGAATCAGTTCTTCATTACCATACACTTGCACAAAATAGAGTAGATTTGGGGTTGCATTAAATCAGTGGTTCTCAACCTTCCTAATGCCATGACCCCTTGATACAGTTCCTCTTGTTGTGGTGACCCCCAACCATAAAATTATTTTTGATGCTACTTCAGAACTGTAATTTTGCTACTCTTATGAATTTTATAAATTGAAGGAAAAGAGTGAGAGCATATAATAAAGTCAGCTTATATGTTGAATAAAAATTGTGGCACAAATGTCCCAAATATATTAGTGTACTATGAAGCTATCCAAATCCAATTGACACATAACAACAATGTAGGTTCTTGCCTAGGAGCTGAATGGAATGATTTAAATACATCTCGGGCCCAAGGTCTCCCCTTATGGAATTATCAATGTAAGCATATCAAAATGATTAAGAAGCTCTTCTATCCACTCTTGAACCTCTCTCCATTCCGCATATATTTGCAATAAAACTTATATGGAAAAAGAACAGCATCTTACAAAACTCCCCCCATTCAATAAAATTGCTAGACATACAGTATAATCCTTTCAAATTGGAAAGAACTTCACTTATGATGACTGCATTGATTCAAAACTATTTTTAATATCATTATAAAGTCATATATTCCAGGGGCTTTCTCACTTTGTCAAATGTTCACTCCGGTACTTTAGCCACTGGCTTGCACACATGATTGAGTTTTTTGCTTCCTTCATATACTCTTTCGTATAGGAAAAAGGAAATTGTGCCCCCCCCCCCAATACGTTATATTATTTGCCTGTCTAGAGTACAATGCCTGGCACATCACATTGTGAAGAAAATCCATTTAATTCCCTTTGACACCATTATAATAGACTTGGTTCAGACTTGGGATCAGGAGAATGAAGGAGATGCTCCATGGTTATTTTCTCATTCCGTGGCATATTCATTTTCACATGGCATGCACATGTCTATGTAACTGTAGGGCTTTTGTTCTCCCTTCCTCCTTCCTTTTCTCAGACAGTAAGCATGGAAGGAATATGCAAAATCATTTTTTTAAAAAAGTTTATCTTGAAGCAACAAGTTGAATCTAGAACTAACAGTTCTAGTTTCATGACATATTGTGCATAACACTCATGCATCTTATATGTGGAAAAAGATGTTATCTGTGCAAAAATACTGCATCTGACTTTTTGCACAAAACTAGCCCTGAGCTGTCTAGTTCCAATGATAGCATTTGCTAAATATGAAACAAGATTTTCTGCCCAGACAATGCTGGTTCCTATAACCAAAAAAGTTGTTTTCTGTACAAAAAAAAATGCCATGTGGAAATTTCATGCAGAATAAAAATCCACAACTATGGTTTTTAGAAACTGCAGCATTTGTGAACAAAATTAGCAAATAATTGTATTTCTTCCATACATTCACAAACACATATGCATGTCCGAATTGCTATCCCTCTATGTATGTCTACAATGGTTTGTGGTAATGAAGAAGAAATTATTACACTGAACTACCCATCCTTTCTCAGGACTCTCCACAATGCTGAATATTGTGGATTGGTGTTACACTCCAGTATCTGGACAATCATTATATATGGTGTGTGATAATTAAACTGTGGTTACTCGTAAGTCTTGACAATGATCTTAACAAGACTTTCTATTGGTGTTATGAGTAAACATTTGATATCCATTTGTAATGTGTTCACTCTTCTGAGATCTGCTAAAGTCAGGGATTCAGAAGCAAGGGAGCAGCTGAAATATTTAAGGCCTGGGAGAGAGAGAAAAGTATAAACAATTGGATACTATATATACTCCAGTATAAGCTGAATGAACTATAAGCCGAGGCACCTAATTTTACCACAAAAAACTGGGAACTCTTATTGACTCGAATACAAGCTGAGGGTGGGAAATGCAACAGCTACTGGTAAATGTCAAAATAAAAATATCAATAAAATTACATTAATTGAGGCATCAGTAGTTAAATGTTTTTGAATTTTTACATGAAACTGTAATTTAAGGTAAGACTGTCCTGTCATTATTCTATCCTTCTTCAATGTAAATTTGCTTACGTATCCTTTCAATAATCACCATAGTTTATTTTAACTATACATTTGGAGGAAAATTCTGTGTGTATATGCATAAGGAAAAGTGGGAAAGACTGGTGCCAAGAGAGGAGCAGAGGAATGCGCACTGTGCAAGAGAGGAAGGAGAGCTGGGTTGTTGTGTGGAGAGGTGAGGGTCCTGGCAGGAAGGTGTGGGGCTAAAAGAAGAGGAGGGGGCGCCGAAAAAGGGCAGAAGGTGTGGGGCTAAAAGAAGCCCTTCCTTCAGCCCCATACCTTCCCTCCAGTACCCTCACCTGAGCATAAGCCAAGAGATGCTTGTTCAGGCTTTTAAAAAGGCTAAAAGAACTAGGCTTATACTTGAGTATATACAGTATGTCTCCTTCCCCAATTTGACTGGAAGTGAAATAGTGCAAGGAAGGATAATTGTTAGCCTTCTAAATGTTTTAGACCAGTGCTGTCCAACTTCTGGCGGGTCCAGGGCCGGATAAGAGGTCACTGATGACCTGCGGGGCCACTTGGCCCCGCCCCCAGGCCCCGCCCCCAGGCCCCGCCCCCAGGCCCCGCCCCCAGGCCCCGCCCCCTAAAGCCGCCGAAAAGGAGGAGTAGGCGGCGCCAAGAGCAGCGTCACAGGCCTGGCGTGACGCGCTGCTCTTGGCACCGCCTACTCCTCCTTTCGGCGCGCCTCCCTTCCTAGGCCGGAGCCGCCGAAAGGAGGAGTAGGCGGTGCCAAGAGCAGCGTCACGCCAGGCTTGTGACGCGCTGCTCTTGGCGCCGCCTTCTGCCCTCGGTGGCTCCCTGCCCTAGGAGAGGAGGGGGCGCTGAAAAGGGCAGAAGGCGGCGCCAACAGCAGCGTCACAGGCCTGGCGTGACGCGCTGCCCCTTGGCACCGCCTACTCCTCCTTTCGGTGCCCCTCCCTTCCTAGGCTGGGGAGCCGCCGAAAGGAGGAGTAGGCGGTGCCAAGAGCAGCGCCTCACGCCAGGCCTGTGACGCGCTGCTCTTGGCGCCCCTTCTGCCCTTTTTCAGCGGCTCCCCGCCCCTAGGTAGGGAGGGGGGCGCCGAAAAGGAGGAGCTATCTCTCTTCCTCCTCCCTGCCCCGCCTCCCCCTCCCCCCCCGCTGCCATTTTTTTAATTTAAAAAATCAATTTTTTAAAAAAATTAAAAATGGCGGCTGAGGGCATAGGTGGGGCCGTGTCCAACAGGCTATGGGGCCGGATCCGGCCCCGGGGCCGCCAGTTGGACAGCCCTGTTTTAGACCAAGGCTTGTTAAACTGTAGATCATGACCCCATTTGTGGTCCCCTAATTTAATCTAGAGTCAAAAACATTGTGTAACTTCTCACCTAGTGGCTGTTTTAGATATTTGCATGAATTTATGAAGAAAAAGAAGAGCCGAACGAGTATATTCTGCCTCTTGAGACTGCAAACCAAGTATGTTAGCATGGCATGAAAAAATGTTGAAAGTGCTCTACATCTCGCTGTATCAAATATTCAGACAATATTCCTTATGTAAAAATAAACAAGCACGTCTATCTCATTAGTAAAAGTAAAAGTATGCAAATTGGCTTTCATCTTTAATAAAAGGTAAAATTATATGTATACCAACATTGTTTTAAAATATATTTCTTTATGATTTATTAGCAGTAAATGTGGGGTTTTTTGTACTTATTTCATATACCTTTATTCCTGGGATCGGATTTTACAGCAGTTACCCCTTTTAAAATGACTAACAACTGTTACTAGAGTTCCAAGCAACAGGTATTTTCCACTTTGCACAACCCCTGTGAAATGAGCAAAATGAAGACATAGAATGTTTCTTGACTGTTTTATTTTTTTATTTCATCACAAAATGAATGAATATTAGCCCATGTTAGTTTTTGTGGATAGCAACAGCATATATTGGCTATTGTGGATAGTTTCGATACCACAACACAGCCTCAATGAAATGTAGTCCCCTGGAGTTATTAACGTTTTGAAAGGTAAGCATTTGAAATACTAGCATGCTCCTGCCTCTCTCTTGCTACACTCAAGCCAGGTGCATCTTACAATCTACAATGCCTTCTAGGACAATAAGGCATTCCAAAAGAGACTAACAAAAAACTTACAAAATATTACAAACCTTGCAAGAAGACTACAAAAACCTGTGGCATCCCCAAATGGTCAGTTCACACAAGAGACCTCTGACTAGGTTTTGAGAGCATATGGATAACTTAGTGGTATTTCAGTACCACACAAGAGGGCAGGGTTATCCAGATGTACTCCATCTGGTTTAGTGTTGCTGCAATGAGAGGTCTAAAAGGGTGTCAAAAGATGGCTCTGTAAACTAGAAAGTAAGGTGTAAGCTATGAATCTTTTGATCAAGAAATGTTTGTCCTTAATTAGAAAACATACTCTGCCTTGTGTTGTTCTCATTAAAAACAATTAGGTTTTCCTTGCCATCAATAATCAGGGCTTGCCCTCAGCTTTTGCCTTATCTTACACAAAGTCAGCTGTTCTCCTCCTGGCTGAAAAATATTACATGGCAGGGCTGTTGAATTCATTCCCAATCTAACTTGTAGGAAAGTAATGGTAAACAGCCAGACAAAATGCATATTTATTTATCCAAATGTCAGCTCCAGAACAAGTTTGAATTTTCAGAATATGTGAAAGTTATCTAATATTACATATAATAAAAATACATTTTTGCATCACCATCATCATTTTCATAAAATACAGAGACAAAAAAATCCCTCATATTTTTCATGTTTTATTTTGTTTAAAGTAGTTGAATGATAGTGAAACTGTCAGGGGCTTTAAGTGCTTAATTCATACTCCCCAGTAGTCACAGATCAATCAGAAAAGCCACAACTAAGGGACTTCATCACATTGAGGTTGTAATCCATGGGGCAGCAGGGAGATTCGCTACGCAGCATGGTGAATCCATTGGTCAGTGGGGGGAAACCATTGATCTGTACCATTGCCCACTGCACCTTTTACATCATCCCATCGCTTCCGTACATTGTTGTTTATGGAACAACTCTTGTGTTCCAAGGGAAGCATTCTACCATGCTTCCACCAAGGAGTGCCGCCAGAAATTGCCTGATATATGATGGCATCCGGTGGACTCCGAGGAGGAAGCATTCTTGCAGCATTCTAGGATTCTGATGTGATGAGGTGAGGTGGATATTGATGCATGCATTCTCCCCTTAATAGTTTTTGGATTGCCTCTCTAATTTTCCTCAAAATAATACAAAAGTTACAGCAAATATTTCTGTTTTGGAAATATATTTTTCCACTTTAAAATATATTTTTCCACTTTGTCTATTTTAAGATTTGCATAGTCTTTAGGTTTACTTTTTGTTGGTTATGTTCATTCTTCTTCCCTTTGATTTACCAGTCTATCACAGGTACCCTCTAACTTGTGCCAAGGTTGCATGGTATCAGAGGAAAGAAGATAACACTTTTTGCCCAGCATTAGAATAAACTTTACTGCCAGTAGTAAGCCCCAATAAGTTCAGCAGAACTTACTTCTGAATCTCTCTCTCTCGGCATTACTTCGCGAACGAAGATTCAGGAAGGACTCATCCCACGCTTTTTACAAGCGCGTTGATGACTAAAAAGGCCAATCTGAGATAGGCAAGTTCGGTTGCAGAAAGCGCAGCAGAAAGTCTCCTTGGGGTGATGTTTTCCAAGTTGCGGTTCTTTCTGCGTTGTCGTTTCTCTTCGAGACCCATTCGGCGTGTCTTCTCGAAAGAGGCCGCAGCATTGTGGATAGTGCTTCTCCATGCCTCCCGATGTGAGGCCAGGGTGGACCATTGTTGGTGATCAATCTGGCCAAGCCTGAGATGTTGTTTCAGGGAGTCCTTATATCTCTTTTGGGGGGCGCCTCTCTTGCGCTGACCTGTGGCGAGTTCACCGTAGAGTAGTATCTTTGGGAGGCGGTGGTCCTCCATCCTAGAGACGTGTCCTGCCCAGCGCAGCTGTGTTCTCAATAGCATGGCCTCAATGCTGGTGATCCCTGCTTGCTCAAGGACAGCAACATTCGTCACATAGTCGGTCCAGTGTATATTTAGGATTGTGCGAAGACAGCGCTGATGAAAGCGCTCAGTCGTAGGTGTTGGCGATAGGTGACCCATGTTTCAGACCCATAGAGGAGAATGGACAGTATGATAGCTCTGTACACACTGATTTTGGTGCTTTGTCTCAGGTGCTTGTTGCTCCAGACTCTTTTGTGAAGCCTTCCGAATGCACTATATGCCTTTGATAATCTGTGATCTATCTCTTTGTCAATCTTGGCGTCTGAAGAGATGATGCTTCCCAGGTAGGTGAACTGCTGAACGGACTTAAGCACAGATGTGCCTATGCTGACGTGAGGATGGTGGTGTTCTTCCTGTGGTGCGGGCTGGTAGAGGACTTCTGTTTTCTTCAGGCTGACTTCCAGCCCAAACAGCTCTGCAGCTGTTGCAAAGCAGGATGTGAGGCGCTGCAGGGCTGCTTCTGAATGGGCGACAAGGGCAGCATCGTCAGCAAAAGTAGCTCACGGACTAGATAGTTTAGAGTCTTAGTGCGAGCCCTCAGACGGCTTAAGTTGAACAAGCTACCATCAGTACGATAGCGTATATATATGCCGTCTTCTTCTTGTAGGTCTGCCGTAGCCCTTTGGAGCATCATGCTGAAGAAGATTGTAAATAGGGTTGGTGCAAGAACACAACCTTGTTTCACTCCATTAGTTATGAGAAAGGGCTCCGAGAGAGCATCGCCATATCTGACTTGACCGTGCTGGCCCTCATGTAACAGGACAATCATTTTGAGGAACTTGGGGGACATCCTAGACGTTCCAGGATCTGCCACAGACCTTTCCTGCTCACAGTGTCGAAGGCTTTGGTGAGGTCGACAAATGTTACATAGAGTCCTTTGTTCTGCTCTCTACATTTCTCTTGCAGTTGTCTAAGGGCAAAAACCATATCTGTGGTGCTCCTATTTGCTCTGAAGCCGCATTGGCTTTCAGGAGACGTTCTTCTGCAATAGCCGGAACTAATCTGTTCAGGAGTATCCTTGCAAGGATTTTTCCAGCAATGGAGAGCAGTGTTATACCTCGATAGTTTGAGCAATCGGATTTTGTTCCCTTTTTCTTATACAGGGTGATGATAACTGCATCTCGGAGATCTGATGGCAGTTCACCTTTTTCCCAGCAACTCACAAGGAGCTCGTGGAATTTAGCATGCAGTACATGACCTCCCTGTTTCCAAGCTTCAGGTGGGATTCCATCGATCCCGGCTGCCTTGCCATTTTTCAACTGCTGTATGGCCTCAATGGTCTCTTCCAGAGTGGGAGCTGTGTCCAGTTCATTTTTCATTGGTTGTTGTATCATGTGTTGGATAGCTGAACCTTGGACTACTCGGCTGGCATTAAAGAGACCCTGAAAATGTTCAGCCCATCGGTTCAGGATGGAGGTTTTATCAGTAATTAGTGTTTGACCATCTGTACTGTATAAGGGGCTTTGGACCTGATAAGTAGGTCCAAACACTGCTTTGAGAGCTTCATAAAAACCTCTGTGATCACCGAGATTTGCACAGCGTTGTGTCTTTTTCTGATAAATCAATCCACCACTTGTTCTGGATGTCTCTGAGTTTTTGTTGGAGTTTACTACATGCGAGACGAAAGGCTGCTTTTCTTACATGGCAAGATGGCTGGGCGAGGAATGCCTGGTGAGTGGTTCTCTTCTTTGCCAACAGCTCCTGGATCTCTTGGTTGTTTTCATCAAACCAGTCTTGGTTTTTCTTAAGGAGAATCCTAGGGATTCTTCAGCAGACTGCAGGATACTGTTTTTGATGTGTTGCCAGAGCGCTGTAGGAGAAGAATCTGTAGGGTGGACTTCAAGTTTTGCTTGCAGATTTACCTGGAAGTTGTCTCTCACAACAGCCTGTTGAAGACTGTTGACTTGAGTCTCCTCTTTAAGATGCCACCCCTCTTAGGTTTGAGCTTAAGGTGTAGATTTAGTTTACATCTTACAAGGCGATGGTCTGTTTGACATTCTGCACTGGGCATCACTCGAGTATGACGGACATCACGAATGTTTCTCTGGCGCACTAAAACATAGTCAATGAGGTGCCACTGCTTGGATCGGGGATGCATCCAGGTGGTCTTCAAGCTATCTTTCTGCTGAAAGATGGTGTTTGTAATAGTCAGCTGCTGTTCTGCACAAAACTCTAGCAGAAGGCGCCCATTATCATTACAGTTTCCAACACCGTGCTTGCCTAATACACCTTTCAGGCTTCAAAGTTTTTCCTACTCTGGCATTGAAATCACCAAGGATAATGATTTTATCTTCTGCAGGGACCTTTTGTATGAGGTGGCGTAGGTCTGAGTAGAATTTGTCTTTCTCCACAGGGTCAGCTTGCATAGTTGGGGCATATATACTGAAGAGAACAGCATGTGGGAGGCGTAAGGAGATAATGCGATCAGAGTGACCTGTCGGCAACGTCTCGAGTTTAGAGGCGATGGAGTTTTTAATCATAAAGCCTACTCCTGAAAGATGTTTCTCAGTTTTGGGTTTGCCAGACCAGTAGAGAGTGTAGCCGGCACCGTGTTCTTTAAGGCTGCCTTCCTCATGGAGACGAACTTCACTAAGAGCAGCGATGTCAATGTTAAGCCGTGATAGTTCATGGGCTATTAGAGCAGAACGACGCTCAGGACGTCCACTATCTGCAGAATCTTGCATGGTTCTGATGTTCCAGCATGCAAGTGTCAGTCTATTTGCACCTTTGCAGGCAGGTGTTGGCCTTTGTTTCTTTGTCTTTGTTCGACCGCATCGGAAGATGCCCGTTGGCCGCTAACCAGGTAGACGGGGATGAGCTTTCGTTAGGCCACCTTTTCTAGGCCCCTCTCCATACGGAGCAAGCAGTGCTCTCCTTAAAAAAGGCTGCTTGGTCGTTCAGGATGCTGCCGAACAAGACTGTCATCTCCCGGGTCAGTCTCGAGCGACCAAAGTCCTGAACCGCCTGCATGCATGGTTGGGTCTGCGGTACTTCTGAATAAATGTACGCTAAAGACTGTACCCTAAGGGAGAAATTCCAAAAGGCAATTAGAATGCACAGAATTCTCTGTGTCAGTTGTGTTATTCCAACTATAGTCATCTTTCCACATTTTTCAGGTTAAGCATTCATTGTTATAATTGTTAATGAATTGCTATATTTACCACCACCACCACCATCTCCAGTGCTATCCTACATTAAACTGGAGAAAAATGTTCTCTCCAGACATTTTTCTTAACTCATTTAATTCCTCTTAATGAATGCCTGAAACCATTTTGATCATTACAACTACATTGGGAAGTAGGTTGGGCAAAAGTGCATGATATGATAAATGTAACCTTTGAAGTGTTATGAAGCTGCTGCAATTTGGCCTGCAAATCAGTGTGCATTGGGCTCATGCGATGACCATGGGCCTGAAAACTAGAATTCTGAGGCACATGCTTCCATACCGAGCATTGTATTTCCTAATTTGGCTCCCCCGTTTGCTATATTCATGTCTTAATTCCAAAGTTTCTCTGCTTAAAATAGTATTTGTGTTTGTTCTTCCTCATTAATAACTTTTCACTCTTGTCGATGGCCATACATTTTTGACCACAATCTGTGAAATGTTGGCAGGCATATTATCTGTGATCATTGTTTGCTTTTGGTCTATTGCCTTGGGATGTTTTCTTCTGTTTTAATTGTTTACCCTTATGTTGTTTAATTGTGCTTAGTTTTTTGTAACTGTCTGAACCAATGCTGCTCAAACTGACAGTCCCTGGACCATTACCAGTCCCTGAGCCATTGGCTGCTGGTCCATGGCAAGTTTCCAGGAGAGAATGAAGTCATAGTAGCCAAGGGACTCAAGTTTAGTGTCAGTCCCTGGCAGACGGGCAGAAAAAAAAATCCTCTGGTCTCATATCAGATGAAGCCTATGAAGTACTGGTCTGAACTGCTTTATAATTGTTTCAGCATTGTTTTTGTTGACTAAAATCATATTCAATCAATCAATCAATTTTATTACTTGCTTAGTTGCCCTCCACCAACGATGCTCTGGGTGATTTACAGAATAAATCAACAAAACACTTAAACATCCCAATTAAAACAGTTAATCAAATGCTCTGACAAAGAGACAAGTCTTCAGTGCAACAGTAAAACATCTCAATTCGTGCATGGCTCAGATATCAGGTAGCAGAGAATTCCACAGTTTTGGGGCGGAGGCTGAGAAAGCTCTCCACCTAGTGACCTCCAGGCAGATTTCTTTAGGGCCCAGTATATGTAGGAGATTCTCTTGAGAAGATCGAGGTGACCACTGAGGTTGATAGGGGGAGAGACGGTCCCTAAGGTACATCGCCCCCTGACCATACAAGGCCTTAAAGGTTAATAACAACACCTTGTAGGAGATCCGGAATTCGATCGGTAGCCAATGCAGCTGACACAGGATAGGTGTTATATGACATCCTATAGGAGTTCCTGTAAGGAGCCTGGCAGCTGCATTTTGAACCATATGGAGTATCTGGGTCATTGACAAAGAAAGGTCAATGTAGAGAGTGTTACAGTAGTCCAGTCTCGAGGTGACCATGGCATGGATCACTGTGGCCTAGGCCTCCTCAGAAAGATAGGGTGCCAGCTGCCTAGTCTGGTGAAGATGGGAAAAATTTGTTGCCAAATAAATAAATCAAGAACTCTTCAAAATAACACTACATCAAGGATATTTCAACGGAGAGACGAAATCACGTGCTCTCGTTCCAGAGTAATATATTGTTTACAATGTTGTTGTGGATATCACTATATAGGGGAGATCTCAAAACCCCTAAAAATCAGGATATCTGAGCACAAATCTAAAATAAGATGCAAATCACAAGACTCCGCATTATATAACCATTTTGTACAATACTATCACTCCCTGGAGTCTTTTACAATATATGGCTTAGAGAGGGTTAAACACCGTCCCCACAGTGATTATCAAAGAGCTTTATTGAAAGCTGAAAGTAAATGGATTCTGCTGCTCTCCAGCGAGATCCTTTCTGGTCTTAATGATCAGTTAATGATCCAGAACCTTCTATTGTGATCACTTACACTGGTAAAGACTATGTATAAATAACCTTGCTTTTACTTACTTGTTGCTGATTCCAGCCACCAGGATTCATATTAGTGAAGTCCTTGATATTAAACAACTGGTATGTTATGTGAATATATGAACATGTTGTACTGTTTGCTTACTTATGGATATGCTTTTTTCCTGTGGTTACAAAACTTTTTGGTTATATTATATACTTTCCCAGTCCAAAAAGGAACTCTCTGCTGCGTGATTGGATAATAGCGCTTGTGAAGCCCTGAGGAAGTGCATAGCCACGCGAAACGGCCCTAATACAAGGCACCAGTTACTTCGAAAGCCATTGGCATGGCACTCACCAGGAATGGTGAAGCGACCATATCACAGCGCTATGTGGATTTTACCCAGTGAGCGAAAGAGAACTAGCAGCGTATTGGTGATACATTGTGAGGTTTGAAGGTAACATGTACTGAATGGAGTTCGATTTAATCCGCTCTCAGTAAGAATATGGACGTTTCATTTCATCCCGTATACAAAGACTTTGATTATTACTTATTGAACTGAACACAACCAGTTGTGAATGAGATGTTATGGAATGTCACCAATATGTTTGTGTAGTCACTTTGTGAACTGAGTTTTTACAGGTCTGAATTGGAATACAATGCAGATCTTTTTGTGTGTTTACATTGAATGCTATGGGAAACAAGGAACTCCAGTGGTACTGATATGTTTGTGTACTAATTAATGTGTGAATACTGTTTTGGACTAAGTGTTCTATTGTTTGATAATTTAGATATATGGAAACACTAAACTTTTTGGATATATGAAAACTACCAGCAATCTTTAGCATATCCAAGTGTTGGTATTAGTATAGTAAGCTCCCCTGCTTCTTCTTCTTCTTCTTTTTGCTATTGGGAAAACACCTGTTAGTTGACAACGGAGACCTGGGCCTCCATCGACAGCAAAGGGTCCCAAATGACACCTAGGGTTTTCACGGTGGCTGATGGAGCAAGAGGCACATCATCGAGGGTAGGCAGTGGGCGCTCCACTCCCACAGGGCAACCAGGCCACAGGATCTCCGTCTTCACCAGGTTCACCCTCAGTCTGCTAGCACGCAGCCATCCAGTCATGGCTTCAAGGCATAAGATGAAATTATCAGGTACCGAGACTGCCTCTGTCTCCAAACGCAGAAGTAGCTAGGTGTCATCAGCGTACTGATAACACTCCAGTCCAAAACTCTTTACCAGCTGAGCGAGCGGTACATATTGAGAGGGGATGGGATAGAAATATTTCAATGAATCAAGAAATATGGTTGCATGATTGCAAGTGTTTTAAAAAGAAGCCACAAAATCCCTTCTACAACTTTTATTCCTTCCTTCCTCTGCCCCCAAACCTGAAACAATTCACACACACACACATACACATCACTATCTGCATCAGTGGTTCTTAAACTGTGGGCCATTGGTGGGCCACGAGGACAAAAATCTAGTCCATGTGCCTCTTTTCTCTTTATTTTATATAATTTTATTTCCACTCCTTTCGCACCACTTGCCACTCCTTCCCTATCACTGATCATGGCATATGTTCTGTATCAGAAACTAGAGCTGATATGGTCTATCCAACGCAATTTTCTGAATCACCACCCCAAACCAAATCTAAACCAAAAACATATTGTAACCCTTTTGATACGAATGCTGGAGAGCGGTCCCTGGTCAAGTAGTTCCTGGTCAAGTTATCCCTGGTAAAAGTGGTCCCTGGTCAAAACAAGGTTGGGAACCACTGATCTACACAGAGATGATGAAAAAGGTAGCAGAAGCAGTAAGCATGCAGAATATCTTATTAGTGAAGTAAAAGAGTGAGGGGACAAATGTACCAATTTCTACCAATGAAAATGTAATGCTTTTAATGTTTAATGTTTTTAACTTCACAAATTGTTTAGGTGTGTGTGTGTGTGTGTGTGTGTGTGTGTGTGTGTGTGTGTGTGTATATATATATATATATATATATATATATATATATGCTTTTGTACTGTATATACTTAATCTGTATTATTTTTAAATATTTCTTTTTGGTTGCCTGAGTCTCATTATTGAGATAAACCCAGAAAATAAATTAAAAGAACAATAACAACAGTAATAACAACATGTACTCAATACAAATAAATTTTATTTCCGATATTACTGAGAGAAATACAATATATCAAAGCAGTTACATATTGAATATATTATGTATTTCCTCAGTTCTTTTGTGCGTGTGTTCACAAAAAAAGTTTGTAAGAATGGTTTCTAGGTACAGATTTAAACTGTCATCTTATCTTTCTGAGACCATAACTGTCTTGGATGAAAAATTGTCTGCTTCTATTTTTATTTTTATTTAGTTTTGTACAAGGCTCACAGCTCTGACAAATAGTTTTATCTGTCTGCTATAGTCAATCTTTCTCTTTTATTATACACATAAACAACATAGGTTCTAATTTATTCTTTATCTCATATAATTAATAATACAAGGATATGAAGTGAGAAGGCATTAACTCTTGACAGTCAATTTCATTTATTTACTGACATTTTAGAAAAGAGCTGTGCTTTACTCAATAACACTTTTAATAGAAACAAATGCATTAAAATGTCATTGTGGCAAATTGAAACAAGAAAATGAGATGATGATGATGGGATTTAATATGCTACATTTTCTAGTACTTCCTTTAGTACTGAGAAATTTGGCAATTCTCCAAGACTTCCTGTCTCAACCTTAACTAGTTTAAATTCATGAAAGTGCTTAATGAAAATAAAGTGAATCACATCATTGTTTTTGAGGTAGGAAACAAAATTATAAATCATGCCCTTATATACTATGAGTAGCTTACCAGAGGAACCATGCACTGCACATTCAATGCTACTAAGAAAAGTAAGGGAAATAGGAATGTGTCAAAGGGCATGAAATTACTTTTTTTCTGGGGTCTTGTGTGGTTTCCAGGCAGTATGGTTGTGTTCTAGCAGCATTTTCTCCTGATGTTTCAAAGGATCCTCTGAAGATACCAAGCACAGATGCAGGCAAAACAACAGGAGGGAAAGGTGCTAGAATACGATCATACAGTCTGGAAACCACACAACTCCTCAGTGTGAAAGCCTTTGACAATGATTTTTTCCTTTTTGGGTATGAAATTGAACATATCACACTAACCCCCGGAAGACCCCTACAGTTGCTGAAGTTATTTCCTGTGTGTCATAAAGAATTATTACCTTCACAAGCATTGAGTATACCTCATAAGATCATGAAGAATTGCTTATTTAAATTGTTTGGATCTAGTTCCTTATGAAATTGTGAATGTGTCTTTTTTTAGTAGGATACAAGTAAATTACCCATTTGAGTCTTAACGGGGTAATCATTGTGATCTAAGGATGTAATTTAGACTATAGGGAGCTAATCCCCAGGCTGCTGTGAATAATGTGAGTAGGATTTATAGTTTTTAATTGTAGCTTTAAATGTATTTAAATATTTTTATGTTCTGTGACACAAAAGATTTAATTGCTTTTAAGAAATATGCATATTTTCATGCATTCACTCCATTTGTATTGTGTATTTGTATATGTTTACTCTTAGCTGCTTTGAGTGTATCATATGTCTATACCAGGAAAAGAAGGGATAAAATAAACAAATAAATAAACAATACTATGTTTCTTCTCAAAAAAAGCAACAAATAATTTTAGCAATTTTCTTCCCATTGTGAGAAAGTCTTTTTAAAGATTTTTCACAATTCAAGATTTACTCAGTTCCAAATTCAAAGGTAGTAGTTTTGCACAGAAAATAATATCTGTATGGAGAAATACCAGTTTCTGTGCAGAAGTTATGTTTCTTGTTTAAAAAAACCTTTTCTACTCAAATTGGTTATATGTAAAATATTGTTCAGAAAAAATCACATCTATGCCATTATACCATTTACTACACAGAAAATGAGAGTTTCCTTCTACACAAACAAGTATAGACATAGTTCTGTTCCATTCTTTTTCTCACTACTCTTCCTATCATCTTGGAATTTAGTGGCTATTTAAAGGAGGCAATTTAGGAGGCAATTTAAAGACTTCATCCACAATTACCATAAAGTTAAATACACAAGTTGAATCTGATATCACAATTAGCTTGTAAAATTAACAGGATTTTATGATTTAACAGAATGTATGGTTTGAAATAGAATGGAATCTATTTCATTTGCTATTGACTTTTCTTTCAGGTCAGGAGCGACTTGAGAAATTGCAAGTTGCTTCTGGTGTGAGAGAATTGACCGACTGCAAAGAAGTTGCCCAGGGGGCACCCAGATGTTTTACCATCCTGTGGGAGGCTTCTCTCATATTCCTGCATGGGAAGCTGGAGCTGACAGATGGGAGCTCACCCAGCTCCCCGGATTTGAACCACCAACCTTTCAGTCAGCAGTCCTACTGGCACAATGGTTTAACCTACTGTGCCACTGGGGGCTCGTGTTATTGAATATATAGATTATATTAAACTTCACTAGTGTATGTAATGGAGTTTTCAAAGTAGTTTATCAAGCTTTCTTAAATGAAATATGAGACTAAAATCTAGTGGGGCATCCCAGCAAAGTATAGGGCACTGTGGTTCCAGCAGGCTCCATTTCATTTGTGTTTTTGAGAAGGCAGAAAAGCTACCAGGAGGAAGGAGGTGCATTAGTCAACGTTGATGTCTTACTCTTGCTGGTGAAAGAAACTATAAAATGAAACTTCAGAATAAGATCCTACCCCCCCCTTCTAAAAAAAACCCTTCTAGTTAAAATATACGGTGGAATAGACATTCCTATGGTTATGTCTGAATGGAACATAATGTCACAAGAACCACAAGGACAGCTTGACTGGAGGACCTTGTCCACGTTGTAGGCCATTAGCATTCTGATGCATCACTCTCTCCTGAAATGACTGAAAGATTGATTTAAATGATACCTCACCTTATCTTGCCAAAAAAAGGGGAGGGGAGAGAACTCATTGAGGAAGAGAGAAACCTATTTATTTATTTATTTATTATTCGGTTTTATATTCTGCTCCTCCCTGCAGGCTCGGGGCAGATCACAACAGCAATCAATAAAAACATCAAAACAAGAATATTAAAAGACCACAGGGGTTACAGGACAAGTGACAAAAATAGCAGCAATCAATAACAAATGATAAAAAAAATCCACATCTGCTTCCCACATTATGCTGGTCTTTTTTTGTTATTCTTGCATTTATAGTTTTCTACTTGTGAATTCCTCAGAAATCTCTGGCTATATAGACATATAATAAATAAAACTCTGCAGCTCATGTAACTCACACCCAGCTTTGTTAAATACTGTGTGAGTATACAAAGCCAGCATAGAACAAAAAGAAAATAAAAACATATAAAATGCATGGGAAATAAAAATGCATGTTACCTAGTGTATAAAGTATATCGGAATCAGCATTTGGGGAACATTAGGAGAAGTAAAGCAAAGTTTCAAGAAAAGTAGAAAACCTCTAAGTGAAATTCATACTTTTTCCTCAATTTGGCAGAACTGATTAAAAAAATGGACAGCCATAACCTGCCCCAAAAATAGGCATATTAAAACAAGGAAACCTTAACTTGCCAACACCTTTTGTAGGCCCTTAGTCCTTACCTGGCCAGTAAGTAAACTTTTGTGGAAAGTAATCTCTACAAGGATCCTGTCTTACTTACCACTTGGGACTCTTTTGATGATGGTGGGAACTGGAATATGATTTCTCAGGTAAATGTAAATATCAGAAGGCATATTTACACTGACTGCTTAATTTGGGATTAAAGCAGTAGAGGAGGAGCTGATCACACATTAAGCTTAGGGATCAGGCTGGGGCCTGAGTGATACTTAAATGCACTAGAGGGGTTGGCTCTAACCTGGTTCCGGGATCTGCAGTATTCATGGCTGTAATTTGGGTATTTTTCCTTCTTCCCTGCCATAATGCACATGTGCAAATCACCAGAGTATCCATCCTTTAATCAGTTACACCATGGTAATGCACATCACAGGCCCTATTTTGGACTGTCCCGCAATTCTGCTCATCCTAGTTTAAGGCCTCTAATTTGTGTTCCTGTGCATGTTTACACCATGCATCATTTAAGCACCATGTCTTCGAAATCCCTGTAATCCACATTAAGTAGTCAGAATAGATGTGCCCTAAGCATTTTTCATGTGGTGGAAAAATGTTTCCATACAAATGAACAAACATTCTGTAGTATGCTGGCAAATTATGACTACAGTCATAAAGTCTTATCTCCTTGTTGTAGTTATTGGTTGATTTATATCTTGAGACTATCTGTGGCTCCTTTTAAGTTGAAAAAGCACTATGTTAATGCAGTAACTGTTTTTTAAAAACAATAATAATCACAAAACACTTCTGAGTGTTCAAAGAGTCACATAAAAAGATAGGAAACGGGACAAAAGCAAACACTGATATCATTTTAGGCTAACATTAGACATTTGGATCATTGTGCTGCTACTGTGGAAAATGGCAACCTTGGCTGTCGTAAGTATAGCCAACAGGTCACAGATAATATCAGACATCAGTTATCCAGTTGTTTATCTTGATTTCACAGCAAATGGCCACAAATCCACATATTTGGAGTTTTTAACAAACAGAATTAAATTTCATAGTTGAAAGTCCAATGTAAGTATAAACCATTCCACATAAAGTTGAGTTTATTTGTTTCCAATTGAAGGCAAAGAAAAATTAGAAAATTGCTGAGCACAACCACCAGCTGGCAAATATATCAAAGTAATATTATACTAAAACATTATTTGTTGCCGATTCAGCATTTGTTTAATCAAAGCATGTAAACATGATTATTTTTATAAAAAAATATTCCTGCCATTTATCACAGGAGTGGAAGAAAGAGCCAAGTTATCAGAGAAGAAAAGCTGCTAATTTTGTGCTATATAAAGAATAAATGGAACCCCCCAGGTCTTTTAGTGGAAGGCGGCACCCTTTACAGTAAAACATTAGTCAGGGTTTTTGTTGGCATACATTAACAAAACACATTTTTTAATGCTCTGACACTAACAGATTCCTTATTTTTAGATCTTATTCTTTAGCAATATACCACTAATGTTCAGAGTATTCTGTTTTATATTCAAGAGTATAAAGACATGGAAAGGTAGCAGCGGAAATTATTGCTGATATAAATAGAATATATCACTCATTACTTTCATGGGGGTTTTTTTCAGTCAAATTTTTTGGATCTTATGATTCTTCTAGCAATATTCTTGGTTTCTTTCCACAGATCAAAACCACTGTTTCCATTTAACTATTGGAAAACATGAAGAATAGGAAACCATCTCTTAAGAGATGCCTTCCAGCAGTAGAATTCTCTACCCTGGAGTGTGGTGGAGGCTCCTTCTTTGGAGACTTTTAAACAGAGGCTGGATGGCCATCTGTCAGGGGTGCTTTGAATACAATTTTCCTGCTTCTTGGCATGAGGTTGGACTGGATGGCCCATGAGGTTTCTTCCAACTCTATGATTCAATTATTCTAAGACAGATGTTAATAACTACAGGGTGTCCAAAAAGTCACCATACATAAGGAACATGGGAAATTATAGAAAACCTTACAATTATTTACAAAATACTTGCTACAAAATTTTATAAAATATTCTCTGTTTTATATATGAAAGTATAAAAATATAAAAATATTTAAAATAGAAGATAATATAATATAATATAATACATGTCTGTTATTTTTTCCTATTTGTGGAGACTTTCGGGATGCCCTGTAGTTCTACATAAATAGGGTCTGCCATAGAACACAGAAATAAGCACAACAGTCTTCTATGCAAACCTCATATCCTCTTCAAAGCATGGATAAATGCAATAGATTGTAAATAAACAAAATGGAATGAAACACAGAGTATTAGTGTTTGGATGGAAGTATAAAACTGTGAATACTCCTGGATTTTTATGGAAAAAACATGAGTATAATTTTGAACAAAATTCACAACCAAACAGGAGTTGTACAGCAGAATATCTTACGAAAATGTGTGCATAGTAATTCACTTTAGAGTCTACTCCAGGGTTCTCAAACCTTTTAAGTTGAGGGCCAGTTCACAGTCCCTCAGACTGTTGGCAGGTTGGAATATATTTTGGAAAACATATGAAGAAAGTCCTATGCACAATGCATAATATCTTATTTGTAGTGCAAAAAACCCATAAAAGAACAATACATTAACAAAAATCAAGAACAATTGTAACCAACATACATTTACCAGTATTTCAATGGGAAGCGTGGGCCTACTTTTCACTGATGAGATAGTCAAGTTAATTATGGTTGTTGTTGTGTGCCTTTAAGTCATTGGAGAGAAGTAACAAGAAAAAGGTTGGATATGAATTATTGAAAAATTTTGGTCTCAGTCTCAGGAATCTGTGTACTGTAATAAGAAGAGACCAAGGAAGGAACAGAGTTTTCCATAGAAGGTGTGGGCATGAAAGATATATTTCCAGAGTTCAGTGTGGTGTGACTGTTTTCTCAATTAATATGAGATTTGTATATACAAACTAAATTTTAAAAAGTTTTTTTTGCCAATTGTGATGCCAATTTTCCTAGATGCCATCTGCTAGATCTGCTAGATAAACAAATTATATTTACCTTTGAGAATGCTGACTTCTCCCACAAGTAATACTTCAAAGAGAAGTTTGGGGATAAAATATACAGTGTCTAAAATTATCTTTACAATTTCCATTGTATATGGAAATTGTCTCCTTCTGGAGAAAAAAGTGGGGTATTAATGAACATAATAACAATATATATATATATATATTGAAATTATAAATATAATTTTCACACACCATCTATGTTCAGATATATGGTTAGTTAGATGTGTGACTTGTGACAACAAATAATCAATTAAACATATTTAGATTTATGTTTATATTTGTGCTCATTTTTTAAAAAAATTGAAACAAATCACAGATTAATCTAGGAGTAGGTCAAAACACATTTACAAATGAAGACATATAAAACTACCATGGACCATCTGATCTGCTTCCCTGACTTCATACTCAGATTATTTATATAATGAAGAATAATTTGCAGATGTTACTCTTATGAGAAATATTGGCCTAACTTTGCCCTCAATTACTATCTTTTCCTTTAACTAAATTGAAAGTTACATGTAGTCTGATCAATAACAACAACAACATAAGAACATAAGAACATAAGAAGAGCCATGCTGAATCGGACCTCAGCCCATCTAGTCCAGCATTCTGTATCACACAGTGGCCCACCAGTTGTACATGGGGATCTCGAGTAGAAGGGAGGGCAAAACCCTGACCTGCTCCCGACCCCCCACAACCAGTACCCAGGGAAATCCTGCCTACCTCAACCAACTCCGAGGTGGCACTTGAATGTCCTTTTCAGTAACTACCGATACACTTGGTATCCATGAATCTGTCTAATCCTGCCTTGAAGTTGTTCAGGCTGACAGCTGTCACAACCTCTTCTGGAAGTGAGTTCCATAACCCAATGACCCTCTGGGTGAAGAAATATTTCCCTTTATTAGTCCTAATTTTCCTACCTTGGAGCTTCAGGGAGTGTCCTCTAGTCCTAGTGTTTTGTGACAAAGAAAATAGTTTTTCTTTATTCACCTTTTCTATCCCATGCATGATTTTATACACTTCGATCAAGTCACCTCTTAAACACCGTCTTTCAAGGCTGAAAAGACCAAGGCGTTGCAACCTGGTTTCATAAGGGAGCCGCTCCATCCCTTGGATCATTCTTGTTGCCCTTTTCTGTAACTTTACCAGTTCCGTTATATCCTTCTTAAGGTGCAGAGACCAGAATTGTACACAGTACTCCAAATGTGGCCTTACCATCGATTTGTAGAGAGGTAATACAACATTTGCTGACCTATTTTCGATTCCCTTCCTGATCATGCCAAGCATAGAATATGCTTTTTTCACTGCTGCAGCGCACTGGGTTGACATCTTCATTGAGCTGTCCACCAAAACCCCAAGATCCCTTTCCTGGTTTGTCTTGGAAAGCTTTGACCCCATCAATTTGTAGGTGTAGTTGGGGTTCTTTGCCCCGATGTGCATGACTTTACACTTGTTTATGTTAAAATGCATTTGCCACTTCGTTGCCCATTCACTCAATTTCGAGAGATCTTTCTGGAGCTCTTTACAATCAGTTTCATTTTTAACTACCCTGAACAATTTAGTGTCGTCTGCAAACTTTGCTACCTCAGAATTCATTCCTACATCTAGATCATTAATGAATAAATTAAGAAGTAACGGACCCAAAACAGAACCTTGGGGTACGCCACTTCTCACCTCTTTCCACCAAGAGAAAAGTCCGTTTATTACCACCCTTTTTTTCCTACAGTTTAGCCAGGTTCCAATCCAGGACAAGACCTGTCCTCTGATTCCATGGCTGAAGACCTTATTTAGGAGCCTTTGGTGAGGGACTTTGTCAAAAGCCTTTTGAAAGTCAAGGTAAACAATATCAATTGGGTCCCCTTTATCTATGTGTTTATTTACACCCTCAAAGAATTCTAACAAGTTAGTAAGACATGATTTGCCTTTGCAGAAACCATGTTGATTTTCTTTCAGCAATGCCTGTTCTTCCATGTGCCTAGTATTTTTTCTTTAACAACAATAATAATAATACAGCCAGCAGAGTGTCTGCTGTAGACTAATCTTGTTGTGTTTCAAATAATAATAATAATATATTTATTTATACCCTGCCACCATCTCCCCAAGGGGACTCGGGGGGGCTTACATGAGGTCAGGCCCAACAGTACAACAGAGCAAATACACAACATAAAATACAAACAGTAAAATATAATGAAAATAAAAATAATATACAAAACAATACAAATGAACACACCAAACAATATAAAATCTCAGTAATTGAATCACCAAAAAAAATCAATCAATCACAGTGGGCAGGGTGAGTTGCAAAGATTAAAAGCTTATAAACACTGAGTAAGTAGGCCATGTAGTGTTTCTAGACAGAGGATTGTGGATTGTAACTTTATTTCTAGTAGATTCTCTGCATCTTTTCTACATAAAAGATTTGCCATCTGTAATGCTTCTTCATTTGCTCCAAAGTTTCAGATTTGTTACAAGGAAAAATAAAAACCAAACTAGTTTGAAGAATTCCAAGGATCAATTGAGATTTTTTAATCAAACACTGGGCAAAAGACTAATTAAATGAAATAGCTGAGCTCCAGATAAGAAATCTAAAATTGAGTCAGACAACAATATTTCTGCGATCTTTAAGGTCTCTTTTTTAATTGCCCAGGGCTAATTAAAATGGAATTAAGTATTGCTGTGACAATTGACATTTGCTTCTGAAATAGCAATTTCCTTTATAATTAATGTAAATGTGATATTATTCTTCCTTTTAGATTATTGACAATGTCATTTGTTAGCAGATTAATATTATCACAGTAATCAAAGTGGTAAAGCCATTGCTGATATGTATTCATAATTCCCAGAAATACTATCAAGATAGAATAGGTCCAGTGATTGAGGGCCTTGTTCGTCTGTCAGTGAGTTGCATGTTCATCAAAGTTAGGTTTAGTCAGGGGATAAGACATGTACAGTTTGAGTATTTCTTATCCAAAATGCTTAGGGCAGGTGTTTTGTTTTTTGGGTGTTTTTGGAGCGGGGGGAGGGGGGGCGTTCATGGTGGGGAATAGCTTTTGGAAACTTTTTCATATACATAATATATTGGAGATGAAACTCAAGTCTAAACACAAACTGTAGTATTTAGGTTTCATGTACACCTTAAATGCATACCATGAAGATAATTTTATATGTAAAATTATAACAGTTATCTAATTATTACATAATAATATCTAATAGCAACCTCAGCTAGCCCTGTGGACAATTTTGGAGCATTTCAGATTTTTTAAATTAGTCCTTTGCCCAGATTTATTCAACCCCCATCAGAATATCTTCAGTGTTTTTCCTGGGTTTCTCCTGAAAGTTTTTCCCTTTTGATGATATTGAAAAATAAAGCCAGTTTTAAAACTCGAGTTTTGTAACAAGAGGCAAAGGTATCCTTATTGTAGCCAAAAATAAAGGAAAAGAATTGTGACATGCATGTGCCTGCTTTATAAGGATAAACAACCTGGTCCATCTGTTTTACTCTCCTTCTACTGCAGTGTTTCTCAACCTGGGAGGGTCATCAGGACCCCTGGGGGTCATCAGGACGTGTCAGAGGGGTTGCCAAAGACTATCCGAAAACACAGTATTTTCTGTTGGCCATGGGGTTTCCATGTGGGAAGTTTGGCCCAATTCTATCCTTGGCAGAGTTCAGAATGCTCTTTGATTGTAGGTGAACTATAAATCCCAGAAACTACAACTCCCAAATGTTAATGTCTATTTCCCTCAAACTCCACCAGTGTTCCCATTTGGACATATTGAGTAGCAGTGCCAAGTATAGATCCATCATTGTTTGAGTCAACAGTGCTCTCTGGATGTAGGTGAACTACAATTCCAAACTTCAAGGTCAATGACCACCAAATCCTTCCAGTATATTCTCTTGATCATGGGAGTCCTGTGTGCCAAGCTTGGTTCAGTTCCATCGTTGGTGGAGTTCAGAATGCTCTTTGATTGTAGGTGAACTATAAATCCCAGCAATTACAACTCCCAAACAACATCACCCCTCCCCCACCAAACCCAACCAGTATTCAGATTTGGGAGTATTGGGTATTTGCGCCAAATTTGGTCAATTTAATGAAAATACACTCTGCATATCAGATATTTACATGACTATTAATAACAATAGCAAAATTGCTGTTATGAAGTAGCAACAAAAATAATTTTATGGTTGGGGGTCGCCACAACATGAGGAACTGTATTAAGGGGTCACGGCATTAGGAAGGTTGAGAACCCCTGCGCTGCTGTTATTCTGCATAGATAACAAAAGAGAAAGCTTTGCTATGATGGCAAATTTCCATTCAGTTCATTGGGGTCAAGATTTCACTTCCAGCCTCACAACAGTCGATCAGCAGAAATGAAACTGAATTCAGAAAACAATTTCAGAGATGCACCACTGTGTAATGCACCACTGCAGTGACAAACTGAACCATTTGCTGTCACGAGGCATAGAAAGAAGTAGCAAAATGTGTCTGTAAATCGTGGATTCATCATATCTCTGGAAGATACCCACTCAGCCCAGTGAGAGGTTAATTCACAACCATGAGCACATATTTTGATTTAGATACAGAAGAGATCATTCACCAAGAACTGGTTCAAGTTGTCTCCCTCTGCACTGGAGATTGAAGGCAATGCGATACATGTAATCTACAGGAACTGTATTATCCATCTATTGAATATACAGTTCTAAGTAAAAGCAATCAAATGTTCTCAGCATGAAGCACCAGAGGAAAAGAAATTTACTTGACAAAAGAGGCTGCCTCTCTTTTAAAAAAAATAATAGTTATTAGAAATGTAATTAGCGCATACATCAATTGCTAGGTTTTATGCCAAAAAAGGGAACCACTTATTAAATTATTTGCCCTGCCTCCAATACCGATGGAGCCAAACTGAGTGATATCTAGAATAGGCTTACTGAAATCAATGAAACTTACAGTAGTCATTATTTCCATGACACCATATAGAGTTTGTGGAATTCTGGACAACAATATTTAGCTTCAACTGTAGGGAATCTGTGTACAGGACAACATAGGATGAGCAAGTTTTGTTAGCACTGTATTTTTGCATATATCATAGTCATTACCTTTACATATCTAGTTGCTGATTTCTTTACACATATCAAGAGTAATATAAATATAGGGGTGAAGTGAATCGAAACGCCGCCTAAAGCTTGGCGTTGATCTTCGCTTATTCGCTCACCAAACTGCGTGAACCGTGTAGTACGGTGGCAGGGCAGCCACCAGCTATCACAGTTTTCTTTCTTTTATTATTAATTATCTTGCTGCCACCATTTTAATACTGAGGTAACTATTTGACCACCATTTGTAAAGAGAGATGATGTGTTAATCACTGTTAGGCTTCAGAGTGAGGCTTGTCTTTTATAATATAAACACCAGGAGGCTTATGAACCAAGAAACTGTAACAAGTTTATTTTTAAATGTGAACTTTAGCTTGCTGGTTACGAAGTTTCAATATTCTCTCTCAGAGGTTCTTTCTTAAACGTTACACAATCTTAAATTAGGCTTTTCTTGCCACTTTTATGCATCAGCATAAACTACAGGTTGGCTTCCCCAGCCAAACCTCTGAACTGTTCCTTTTAACTGATAGAAGTTATCCTTAACTTCTTCCCTCAGCTTTTGTCCTAGGCTGAGTATCCTAACACCTTCTCAACTCCTTGAGTTGGCCTGGATTAACTATCCAACTCTCAGCTCCTTGAGCTGGTCTAAACACAACTGCCCTCTCTGAGCTCTCAGCCCCCACTCTGCTCACAGCCACTGGCTAACTCCCAACTGTAATTTTTTTAACTCAACCTTCTAAAGCTAGCCTTGGCTGGCTCCACCCACTGTTACAATGACAACACATTCCCTTAGGAGGGGAAATGCCTTTACTATCATAGTTAACCCTTTAGGGTCTGTCTAACATTCAACCCCATTTCAAATACAAATGTCCCTTCTAAACCATATAAACAAACATGTGATCAACATACAGCACATGCATTTACACATAAATATCCACCTCATCACACAGGGACATTTAAAAAAAGAATTTGGACTATTCAGGTTGTTGAACTCTTTGAATGCTAGCAGCTACAATGATATCGTAGTTGGAAACAGGTCACCAAGATACTCATTTCTGTTTCTGTGATTTTTGGTTTTATTATATTTATATTCTACCAACAAATGGAGCTCAGTTTGAAAACATTTGGAAATCTGAAATCATTGATGGATAATTGCAAATCATATGGAGACAATTTAAAGGCAATCATAATATAACACCTGTCCCCTCTTACCTAACCATGGAAAACACTGTTCCTGTTGCCCAGGATTTATGGAAGTTGTAGAATAATTTATTTTTGACAAGCTAGGAGGAGTCCAGGAGGGCAACTAAAATGATCAAAGTTCCCTATGAGGAGCATCTTAAGGAGCTGAGTATGTTTAGCTTGCAGAAGAGAAGGTTAAGAGAAGATATGCTAGACATGTATATCTTCGGCGTCGAGTATTTATGTCACAGCGGATAGGCAACAGAAATATAGAAGTTTAATTCCCCATCGGCCCAAAAACTCCAGTCTCTCTTCGAGTGAATAATGAAACTCTCATTCAATTCACAAGATAAATATATAACTTTGTATTGAATTGTATTTAACAATAACTGGCAAAACATCGAAAAACAACAGCCATCACAGCTACCTTTCTAAACATCCTTTCCTCACAGATATTTAATCCCAACTGACAAATCCCAACTGTCACTTTGTAACGGAAATTCCTCAAGGTTCCATTTAGCAGTCTTGAGACAGCGCCATCTGGTGTCAAACATGTCACACTGCAGGTCATCTCAAACTGCGAAAATATATCTTGTGCTGACTCATGAATTGCTATTCAAAATGCAATAATCTGACACTCCTCCTTCATGAGCAACATAAGTACACACATTACTTATAATAACAATATCTTCTTACAAAATACATTTAATTTACAATTAGTCAATGCTTTTGTAAACATATCAGCCATATTATCATCTGACTGGACATACACAGGATTAATAAAACCATCCTGTACTAACTTTCTAACATTTTGGTACCTTACCCCAATATATTTTGTTCTCTGCTTTAATCCTTCAGCATTTGATATTGCTATACAAGATTGAGAATCAGTAAATAAAGATATCTTATCTTCAAAACTTTGGAACTCGTTTACTAGAGCCTTTATCCACTCTAGTTCTGTACAACAGTCAGACAAAGCAGAAAATTCGGCTTCTGCCGTGGATAAACAAACGTGTGACTGTTTACGAGATTTCCATGTCACTTGTATCCCATTAAAACTAATTAGATACCCGGAACATGACAAGTTTTGTTTGTTGTCACCAAAACTTGCATCTGCAAACCCCTTCATACCGCTTTCTTTTGGACAAATTTTTAGCTTTTTTTTTTTTAATAATATATTTTATTGTCAGTTTTCAAGAATAAAATTTTTAGCTTTTTGTCACATGTTCCTTTCAAATATCTTAACACTCATTTTACAGCTTGCCAATCACTCAACGTTGGTTCATTCACTCTCCTGCTTAGTACATTAGTGGCATAGGCGATGTCAGGCCTAGTCCAATTTGCCAAATACAAGAGGCTCCCAACTACTGATCTATAAAATGTTTGGTTATCAAACATTTCACCTCTATCAAGCTTTTAAAAATCTGGTACCATTGGAGTTGCTACTGTTTTACACAGAGTCAATCTTGTTCTCTCAAGTAACTCAAAAATTTTGTCTTTTTGATCTAGACAAATATCTTTTTCAGTTTTAGTTACATTTACGCCTAAGTATTTCCGGACTTCTCCAAGATCTTTTACAGTCATACTTGAGTTTAGTCCCTTAAAAACTTGTTCCACATCCCTTTCGGATGGTGCTAGTACTAAGAGATCATCGACAAACACCAAAATAAATGTTTGCTTTTAGACTCTTTTCCTTTCTTATATAGACATGTATCTACACTGCTTCTTTCAAGCCAAGACCCTTTAACTTTTCGTCTATACACTGGTTCCAGCATCTCGCTGCTTGCTTTAGCCCGTATAATGCTTTCCGTAGTCAATACACACCAGTTGGAGTATCTTTTTCAAAACCAGGTATTGTTCTCATATATACATTGTCAGTCAGCTCTGCGTTTAAATAAGCTGTGGCAATGTCAAAGTGCCTTATAACATACTTTCTTTGCACACCGATGCCTAAAG
>JARBWK010000003.1:98949176-98980946 GCA_030556195.1 Anolis apletophallus
TAATTTGAGCTGCCTCTGAGTTTTTTCTAAATGATGCTGTGCTCCAAATAATGCCATCTTTCTTCACACTACAGATGCTCCTGGCAAAAATTCACTTCAGCTTTTTTCTCTCTAACACTGAGGTAAACAGCGACTTCTGCTGCAATTTCTAGTGTTATTCAAAAACTTTTTCTATGAATTATGGGTTATGTAGTATCTCTGTGCCTCTGCAATTCTGGATTCTGTGTTCTGGGTTCTGGGATCTGGGCCCATAACCTATTCGGCGTCGAATATTTATGTCACAGCGGATAAGCAACAGAAATATAGAAGTTTAATTCCCCCATCGGCCCAAAAACTCCAGTCTCTCTTCGAGTGAATAATGAAACTCTCATTCAATTCACAAGATAAATATATAACTTTGTATTGAATTGTATTTAACAATAACTGGCAAAACATCGAAAAACAACAGCCATCACAGCTACCTTTCTAAACATCCTTTCCTCACAGATATTTAATCCCAACTGACAAATCCCAACTGTCACTTTGTAACGGAAATTCCTCAAGGTTCCATTTAGCAGTCTTGAGACAGCGCCATCTGGTGTCAAACATGTCACACTGCAGGTCATCTCAAACTGCGAAAATATATCTTGTGCTGACTCATGAATTGCTATTCAGAATGCAATAATCTGACAGTATAAATATATGAAAGGATGTCATAAGGAAGACGACACAGGCTAGTTTTCTGCCGCCCTGGAAACTAAGACTCGGAGCAATGGGTTCAAATTACAGGAGAGGAGATTCCACCTGAAAATTAGGAAGAACTTCCTGACTGTAAGAGCTGTTCAGCAGTGGAACTCAGCCTTGGAGTGTGGTGGAAGATCCTTTTTTGGAAGCTTTTAAACAGAGTCTGGATGGCCATCTGTCAGGGGTACTTTGATCGTGCTTTTCCTGCATAGCAGGGGGTTGAACTAGATGGCCCATGTGGTCTCTTCCAACTCTATGATTCTATGATAATATGTTCTGGGCCACTTTTTAGGCTTTGGGTTTTCCACAGCACTAGGGAATATTATATACAACTTTAAAAGGATTGATTACACACACACACACACACACACACACACACACACACACACCAGGATAGCACTCATTGATATATAAAATAAATGACTAACATTTTTTTCATGAGCTAACTCATTTCGTATGATAATGGCAAGTCATATTCAAAACCTCACTGACTGATCTTAAGAACATAGCATAAGCAAATGTCTGCTGAGAGAAATGGCTAAACAAAACCCATATCCAAATTTACTGCTTCTTCCCTTCATCCCCTATCTCTCAATAATTATCCCCACCTCCAAAAATCTAAAGTAGCAGATAGCACACTAACTTAATGATTATAAATAATTCAGTTGTAACTCCTTTGCTCAAGCCCAATGCAATAGGAAGACTTTGACATGATTTCAAAGTTACTTGTTCTGTTTTCCAGTTAATGGGAACAGGAATTTAGGTATGCATTTGGTAGTCTAAGGCCACATCTCCACTGCCATACAATGCATCAGTGTAGACTCATATAATGTAGTTCATTGTCATCAAACTGCATTAGATGAGTCTACACAGACTCATTGAAGTGATCAGAGAAGACCAGTCTCCACAATGACAAATACACTTCACCCTCCAACAAGTTGTGGGGTGGAGCAATTTTGTCTCCTCCCCTCGGAGAAGAGATTGGTTAATTTCGCAGAAAGTACTGGAAGGGAGGAGGGGCTGGCATAGTGTGTTGCCAGCCCCCTTTCCCCCATTCTGCAATAGGACATCGTTGAGTGAGGAACACCTTGGAGCCTATCCAGCACCAGGTCGGTGCAGAGGCCATTAGGGAGCCGGGCCCAGAGTTCAGCCTCCAGGCTGAGCTGGTCCCTTGCCCTTTGTAGGCCTCTGCTAAATTTAGTTATATCTAAGTTTAATATTGCCTGGCTTCCCTGGAGAGGGAGCCAGGCCTGGAGGACTTCATTTTGATTTGCGCCCCCCCCCCTCCTTTCCTATAACATAATATTAAACCACTGAGCTGCTGAACTTGCTCACTGAAAGGTTGGAGGTTCGAGTCCAGGGAGTAGGGTGAGCTCCCACTGCTAACCTCAGCTTCTTCTTAAAAGGGCCCTGGGGGGGGGATTCCCTTACCCTCGTCCTCTTCACTTCAGGGCCTAATGGCCATTTTGTGGGCTGGGCCATTGCTGCCATCTTTAAAGGGTGGCAACCATTGCAGGGGGTGGAGACTTGACTGCCATTTTGGTGAGGTCAGTGGCCATCTTGGGGGTGGGGCCATGGTGGCCATTTTGTGTTAAGCTTGGCGACCATTTTGGTAAGGTCAAAATAAATAATTTTAAATAAATAAAATTAATAATACTAATAAATAGTAATTAACATATACAGATTAGATGATACAAGATATAGGCACTAATAGAAAGAGGAGGAAAGAAGGAGATCAGGTCTACATGCACTGACAAAATAGTAATATACTAGAAATTTATGCAAAAGAAAAAGAAGGCCCCATGTTAAGGGGCTGCTATATTCCTACCAATTTATTGCGACTAGCTTGCGAAGAAGTCATGTGTTCAAAGCAAGCCTGGGGGCAGAGTGAGATCCCGACTGTTTATAGTCTAGCTTGCTGTAGACCTAAGCAACCTTAAAGATAATTGCATCTGCTAGATGGTAGCCAACTGCATTAAATAACTACTGATCAAGGAGTCATGTGTTCAGAGCAAGCCTGGGGGCAGCGTGAGCTCCCGACTGTTAAAAGTCTAGCTTGCAGTTGACCTATGAAACCTTAATTGATAGTTGCATCTGCTAGTTGGTAGCCAACTGCATTAAATCACTACTGAACAAGAAGTCATGTGTTCAGAGCAAGCCTGGGGGCAGAGTGAGCTTCCGACTGTTAAGAGTCTAGCTTGCAGTTGACCTATGCAAACTTAATTGGTAGTTGCATCTGCTAGTTGGTAGCCAACTGCATTAAATCACTACTGAACAAGAAGTCATGTGTTCAGAGCAAGCCTGGGGATAGAGGGAGCTCCCAACTGTTAAGAGTCTAGCTTGCAGTTGACCTATGCAACCTTAAAGATAGTTGCATCTGCTAGTTGGTAGCCGACTGCATTAAATCACTGCTGACCAAGAAGTCATGCGTTCGAAGCCAGCCTGGGGCAGAGTGAGCTCCCGACTGTTAAGAGTCTAGCTTGCTGTTGACTTATGCAACCTTAATTGATAGTTGCATCTGCTAGTTGGTAGCCAACTGCATTAAATCACTACTGACCAAGGAGTCATGTGTTCAGAGCAAACCTGGGGCAGAGTGAGCTCCCGACCGTTAATAGTCTAGTTTGCTGTTGACCTATGCAACCTTAAAGATAGTTGCATCCGCTCGTTGGTAGCCAGCTGCATTAAATCAATACTGAACAAGAAGTCATGTGTTCAAAGCAAGCCTGGGGGCAGAGTGAGCTCCCGACTGTTAATAGTCTAGCTTGCTGTTGACCTATGCAACCTTAAAGATAGTTGCATCCGCTAGTTGGTAGCCAACTGCATTAAATCACTACTGACCAAGGAGTCATGTGTTCAGAGCAAGCCTGGGGGCAGAGTGAGCTCCTGACTGTTAAAAGTCTAGCTTTCTGTTGACCTATGAAACTTTAATTGAAAGTTGCATCCGCTAGTTGGTAGCCAACTGCATTAAATTACTACTGACCAAGAAGTCATGTGTTCAAAACAAGTCTGGGGGCAGAGTGAGCTCCCGACTGTTAATAGTCTAGCTTGCTGTTGACATATGCAACTTTAATTGAAAGTTGCATGTTCTAGTTGGTAGCCAACTGCATTAAATTACTACTGACCAAGAAGTCATGTGTTGAAAGCAAGTCTGGGGACAGAGTGAGCTTCCAACTGTTAACAGTCTAGCTTGCTGCTGACCTATGCAACTTTAATTGAAAGTTGCATCCGCTAGTTGGTAGCCAACTGCATTAAATCACTACTGACCAAGAAGTCATGTGTTCAAAGCAAGCCTGGGGGCAGAGTGAGCTCCCGACTCTTAATAGTCTAGCTTGCTATTGACCTAAGCAACCTTAAAGATAGTTGCATCTGCTAGTTGGTAGCCAACTGCATTGAATCACTGCTGACCAAGAAGTCATGCGTTCGAAGCCAGCCTGGGGGCAGAGTGATCTTCCGACTGTTAATAGTCTAGTTTGCGGTTGACCTATGCAACCTTAAAGATAGTTGCAGCTGCTAGTTGGTAGCCAGCTGCATTAAATCACTGCTGAACAAGAAGTCATGCGTTCGAAGCCAGCCTGGGGGCAGAGGCGACACCTGAATACAGTTCCTCATGTTGTGGTGAATCCCAACTATAAAAGTATTGATTGCTTCATAACTGTAATTTTACTACTGTTATGAATTGTAAAGTACACACTGATATGTAGGATGTATTTTCAAGCACTGGGAATTGGGAATTGTGGCTGCTGGGATTTGTAGTTCGCCTGCGCTCAGAGCATTTTGAGTTCATCGATGATGGAGTTGGGTCGAACTTTCCACACGGTGCCCCCAGAAGGGACGCACTGGCATGAGCCACTCTCCATCCTCGCACGCTCTTCATTATGCAGTGCATCCCAACTCCCTGGGCTACTCCTTTGTTATTAAGATGGGACCCCTTTCACTGTGATATATTTCACCCCAGTAGTTAACCAGTTTTTTCTCATTTCAGACATGTTGCAAGGGTGCGGAGAATGTGTCTTGGGCTATTGGCCAACCCTTCAGCTTGGAAGGGGATCCTATTAAGGGTTCCTCTGATTCCAGTTCAAGGCTCTCGGTCTCATTAAATGCCTCAAATTTAAGCCACGTCACACACACACACGCCTTAGCAAGCAAATCCCATCGAGCAATGTCAAATTTAGTAATACTTATGGGTCAAAACAGGGGGTTAGCAATGTAAAGGACTGGAATTGGCTGTCAAGAATGCATTAAGGGTGGCCTCTTATGCCTCAGGGGCTTGAGGCTTAGAAGTATACGTTGGTTTGATGTTTCGGTTCGCTCGCTCTCCATGTTCTGTGGGTGTTGCACCTTGGATGACTCTTATATTGGTGTTTGATGGTTTTGTTGTTACTTCAGTCTGGTTCCGTTCGATTGTGGGCTTTAGCAGTGGCATAGTCTCAGCCGTTAGTCTGGCCCAATCCAGCCCATCTGTGGACGGTTGCAACACAAAACTTTAAGGGTAGTGCATCAGTTCTGGCCCCAAACTTCATGTGATCTTGTACGGGGCGGTCAATGAGTTTGAGGAATTTAGAATGGGCATACGCCATGCCGCAGGCTACCCCCCTTTTCATTATGAGCATAACACAGTTTTGGGTGTTTTCCAAAGGCGGGGAATGCTTCTGGGCTCAGGGCATTTCAGATTCAAATAATAACGGTTGGCGGCATAAAGAGTTAGCCTGGTGGTCACGCAGTCAGGGCCAGACTCAGGATAACAGAGAACCGAGCAACCTGCAATTTTGAAAGGACTGAAGCTCGTGTAGCACGAGGTTTATGTGGACACACAGGAGCAAATTTGTTTCATGTGGATGCTTGGACAGCTCCTTTGTTATTTGGGGTCTAGAGGCAACGTCATTAAGCTGGCGAAGTGTAGTGACCCCGTTTTATGGCCAGTTGAGGCTTTGGTGCTATTCAAATGGATTAACAAGCATGGGCCTGGTTACCATTTGGCCAGCAGGATGGCATACCGCTAACAACATACCAGTTGTGGGCGGGCACCAGTAAGGTGCTAAGGATGATGGGTTTGGGGCATTACAGGTTTTGCAACCCATTCTTGCTGCATTGGAGAAGCCTTGGTGGCCAATGCTATGAGACATGACTAGGAGGGGGTCAAACCCCGGGTAGATGGAAATCAAATGCCTTCAGGAAATGCGTGGTACTCCGTTGTCATAAGTTGTCATAAGTTGATTGTGGCAATCTCGTTGAGATCCGTTTTGCTGAACCATGGATGGAGAATCCTCGTCTGCAGGCACAGTTATTTTCACTGGGCTGCTAGGCAGGCCATGAGGACTCATTATGGTCAGCATTTTGGGGCAATACAGGTTTGCAACCCACTCTTGCTGCATTGGAGAAGCTTCGGTGGCCAATGCTATGTGATGTGACTCGGAGAGAGGGGAAAACAAACAAAAAACAAAAAACAATCCCTGGGCAGATGAAATCAAATGCCTTCAGGAAATATGTGCGTACTCCGTTGTCATGAATTGGTTGTGGTGATCTCTTTGCAGATCCACTTTGCTGAACCATAGATGGAGGATCCTCGTCTGCGGGCACAGTTTCATTCACTGGGCTTCAAGGCAGGCCATGAGGACTCATTATGGTCAGCATTTGGGCCTCGCGTCCATCGCTACAGTTGAGTGGCACGGGATCAGAGGTATGCATTGGGACGGTTTGCTCCCGCTTTTGTTCCAGTCTAGGAGAGGGCCCCTTCCAGACGTATTGGTGATACATCTCGGAGGCAATGATCTAGACCTTTTGAAGGGTAGGGCCCTGTACTTGCAAGCTTGGAACGACATTTGTAAAATATGGCATGCACGGCCACTGGTACACATCGCCTGGTCTGCAATCATCCCTCGCTTCCGGTGGTCAGGTGGCGGGGATGTTAAAAAAAATGTAGTCGGCTAGGAAACGGGTGAACCAGGCCATGCGCACGGCTCTTGCAAGAGGTAGGGGCTCCTACATATTCCATGGGCAGATCTTGCTTGACAGGCCTCACCTTTTCAGATCGGATGGAATCCATCTGTCTGATATGGGCAATTCATTGTTTCTTCATGATTTAATGATAGGTATTTAGTTAATAGTGGATAGCTTGGTGGGGGATGGGAGCTAAATAGGACATTTGCTCCCAATCCGTGGCGTAAATAGTTTAGTTATTCAAAGGTTTGTATTCACTTAAGGCACCCCTTAAGGATGTGGGGCATTATGCAAACACTCACCTAGACGGGTAAATTTAGGGGTGAGGTGATGGTGAATGTCCCAGGAGCGGGGAGAGTCTAGTCTCAAAAGTTGAGAGAGATTTCTCCTGATGTTTCCCTTACGGGTTGCCCGGGTTGAAATATACAGGGGACCCAGGTAGTATGCCTGAATAGCTGAGGGGTAGACTTTAGGAGACGCAACCTCAGCTTACACACACCAAGTTGAACTGACACCAAAAGGTTAGTTGAGTTACAAGTTAAATAGGTAACTATTTAATAAAAGTTGCCCAAAAATTTGAAACCATATATTTTGTGTCTGTCTCATTATTTCAGGGGGTTGGAAGTCAATACACTTCACCCTCCAACAAGTTGGGGGGGGTGGAGCAATTTTGTCTCCTCCCCTCAGAGAAGAGATTGGTTAATTTCGCAGAATGTACTGGAAGGGAGGAGGGGCTGGCATAGTGTGTTGCCAGCCCCTTTTCCCTCATTCTGCAATAGGACATCGCCCACCACTCCCGCCCATGGATAGTATAATAATGATTGCCAAATGGCTTAACATTTGGGGTCGGATAGGAATTCGCCCACAGGGTTTTGCCTATCCTATACTGTCTATTAGGGGCTTAGATGGAATCGTCGGCTAGTAAACTAGCTAAGCATAAATAGTTTAGTTATTCAAAGGTTTGTATACACTTAAGGCACCCCTTAAGGGTGTGGGGCATTATGCAAACACTCACCTAGACAGGTGATGGTGAATGTCCCAGGAGCGGGGAGAGTCTAGTCTCTAAAGTTGAGAGAGATTTCTCCTGATGTTTCCCTTACGGGTTCCCCGGGTTGAAATATACAGGGGACCCAGGTCGTACGCCTGAATAGCTATGGGGTAGACTTTAGGAGACGCTACCTCAGCTTACACACACCAAGTTGAACTGACACCAAAAGGTTAGTTGAGTTACAAGTTAAATAGGTAACTATTTAATAAAAGTTGGCCAAAAATTTGAAACCATATATTTTGTGCCTGTCTCGTTATTTCGGAGGGTTGGAAGACAAATAATATTTGGGAAAGCCCCATTAACATAAACAAGGCTAGGCAATCGACTACTGAATTGATATTTGCTGATATTATATCAGATTTCTTAACCAGCAATTTTATGTATTTTTGTATTTTAATGATTAATGATTATGTATGATGGTTTTAACTGTTTGTATGATGGCATCGAATTGTTGCCTATGTCAGCCGTCCTGAGTCCCCCTTACGGGGTTGAGAAAGAGACGGGGTATAAATGTTATAAATAATAATAATAAAATAACAATAAAATTTTCCATGTATGGAATCTCAAGACTAGATTAGATGATAACTAGAAAAATGAGGTCCAACAGAGACAAAAGGAAGGCACTCAATTTGTTTTATTTGTCTGGTTCTGTTGTACTTGAGCCTGTGGCTCCAGTTACTCTTAGGAGTAGAGGCTTGGGTGTGGTTGCTTCTTCAGCATCTGACGTCAGTTTTGACTCAGCTGAAACTCAATCCTCAGCTTCTGGCAGCAGTATGGAGTTGGGAGGGGCTGTGGGCGATAACACTCTAAGCAGGAAAAGGGCTCTTCATGGATCAAGTGAGGAAAACATTCAACAATGTAAAAGAATCTGTCAAAGACTTACCGAGCCAATGACAAGGAATCCAGTGAGGGGTTTTGTGGAAATGATGGGAGTCAGAGTGAGGGGGATTCCTCAGCTGAAGAGATAGACTGGAGTCAAGTAAAAGAGGTGCAGTCTTTTTGTGAAGCACCCACTAGCTCTGACACCTTTGTGGGTTTTTCGGACAATTCTGACTGGCCTGAGGGGGATACTTGGTTGGGAAACCTAAGTTTTGACAAAAGATGGAACTCATGGCAACAGAGGCAAGATGCTGCAGCTGCAGAGTTTGAAAGTGGGGAGTTGTCTGATTAAGGGTGGGTCCTAATTGAGGGCATAATTTAAGGTGGGCATTTGGGACCTAGAATTTGTGGTGGGCAAGGTGTTTTGGGGATTCTGTTTTCTTGTATCCTGATCTTGATTCCTGATTTAGACATCCTGACCTTTGAAAATCCTGTTATCTACTGAAAGTGAGTTGGGGAATGTGTTCTGTCTTCCTGGCTGGGTTTGCTGCTACCAGTAGGGAAAGTGGGAGGATGGGAATGGGGTTTCAATGCTCTGTTTTTTGTATAATTAGCTTCTGCTGCCGCGTTCCTTTTGGCATGGTTTGAATTCCTGTGGACTGAAGTGAGTGTGAGATGCTGCTTGCCAGAAGATGGGGTATGGTATTTCAAAGGAGGTGGGGAGTTTGGGCTTTTTGTGGGGATTACATTACCTGCTATATCCATGCATTAGATTGACTGGCTTTTCGACCCTGGACTGTTTATGTTGATGATTTCTCCTCCCTCGCTTTGAATCTGGTTTTCTGGCTCCTGTTTCCTGTTTCTCCACTGACTGACTTCACGTGACCACATCTGGACTGGCCTTCAACTACTCTTCTGCCTCCTGCAGCATTTGTGTTTATCTCCAGCGTTTTGGGTCCTTAATTAGAGATAGTGGGTTTTACAGAGATAAAACCCACTCTTTTTTTTGGCAAGACTTTTTGTTTTCCCAATTTGGGCTATTTTTGAGGGGTTTTTTTAGAGCTGACTGTAAGCGCTTTTTGTTTTCCTTCTGTGCCTGAAGCACAGAAGTTTTGTGCCAATAAACTCTTGTACTGGCCTGGCTCTCTAAGTGGCGTCTGTTCATGACAGGTTCAATCAAGGTTGCTTGTTCAGGTAATCTCAGGCCCTGACATTTTGAGGCAATGTCTGAGAATCGGGCATGATCCTTCTAATGCAATTAATAATTGTGAATTAAGAACCAAAAATGTATTTACAGATTTTCAATCATAAACAGAAAATGAGAACATATATTCTTGTTTAGAAATAAAGATGGCCCATCTTAGTGAAAAAAAGATTTTCTGAGATTAAGGTGAAATTAACTAGGGAATTATTACTTCTCACTTACTTATGGAAGCAGGATAAGCAACATTTAAGCTAACCTATTTGCTCCTGGTCCTGTGGTGGATAAAGAACTGAGCAAAGGATTCTTTAATTGGCATTACAGCCACTGGGGAGAGAAAGAAGATGCAAATCCCTGAAGCTTTTTTACAAGTTGCTGCAACAGTTCAATTAAATGCATTATAGCTAGCCACTACTCTACTAGGTGAAATGGGAATTTGACACTGTACTTTACTCTTAGATGGAGTTAAATCCAACAAAACTGGAAATCTACACCCTGTTTCTTACTTGAAGATGCCACATGCAAATTGGAGATTTAGGACTGGAGACTCAGAAACAGGACCTGAGACCTGATAATGCTAGATTGAATGTCTTTTAGCCTGTTCTAAAAGGGGTTGCAGTCTTTCAAAGATCTAGAAAGCCCTCCTGGGTGTAACATTTACACTGGAGGTGCAGTTAGCATGAAGTATCTTTTATCAGTTTAGGTGAACCCATCTGGAAAGAGATGTGCTCCACTTGTTCATGCTCTGGAGGTTTTCTGTTTTGATAACTGTAATGCTAAATGTGTTACCACCTTTGAAAATGCCCTAAGGTCTATGTTTAGCTAAAATAGACCAGTAAGATTACTGAGGAATATAACATACTAGTTATATTGCACATGTACTTTTCATGTTATACTGGTTGCTAATATATTTCTGGGCTCAATTCAGTTTGTTGGTTTGAATCTTTAAAGCAGAGCTTTCCAATCTGTGTGTCACATGTTAGTGTGCCGGCTGCAGTATGTTGATGTGCCATGTGAACATAATGAAAAGCCTCTAAATCAGTGGTTCCCAACCTGTGGTCCATAGACCACCAGTGATCTGCAAGAATGAAAATATGGTCCGTGGCTTCACCATTACTACACTGCTGCCTTGAAACCACATGGCAATGAAAGCAACTTTTTTTTTTTGCAAAACCCTCTTATTGTGCCGAGTCAAAGGGGATGTTAGGAGGGGAGAAGCTGACTACCCATGAAAGATTACTACTACCACATCAATTCTAGATTATTAAAAATGGTTTTCTGTGGCTGAACAAATGGCAACTACTGGATGTCATATATTATATATTATATATCATAAACTAGAGCTGATACGATCTATCCAATGCAATTTAATGAAACAGCACATCAAATAACAAACTGAATTTAAAGTTGACCAAAATTGATTCGTAACCTTTTTGGTACTCACGTGGGAGAGTAATCCCTGGTCAAGTGGTCCCTGGGAGCCACTGCTCTAAATCGATGTAAAATAAACAATACATCATATATTTTAAAAAATATAAATCAAAAGTTTTTATGAGATATGTTGTGTCCCCATACATTTCATTATTCCAATTTAAATATGTGTTCATATCTCTTACAAGAGGTTGGTTTAACCTCTGATTTGCTAGTAAAACTGAATTATTGTGTTGCAAAATGATGCATAACTAAAAAGTGTGCCACCAACATGAGATGTTTCGAAAGTCCTGGTTTAAACGATTAATTTGTTGGCTGAATTCTAAGGGTTTTTTTTAAAGTCCACACAATGTTTTTATTTTTCTGAATAATTTTAAGAAATTCAAGACAACGGCTGCAATGTTCTTAGACTCAAATGGGATTGTTTTAGTATGTGTGTGTGATTCTGAGAAATATTAGAAGAAATATGTTTCTTTCTTTTCTCTTATTTATATTTGTCTTAAGAGTTGTAGAGTTATAGTGCTGTAGTTTATAAATGTATTGGTGAAATATCATATTTACATTATAATAATGTAAACAAATTAATTTTAAAATATTCAAAAGAGAAACATTTCCTTCTATGGCCATCTCAAGTAATTATGTTTCTGATTTTTTTCATCAAGATTCTTTTGCTAAAATCCTAAAAGCAGGAAACCGTCAGGAAAATTAGAAAAAAACTAAAGAAACAGAGCACTCAATAAGAGCCTTATTATGAGATAATGAGAAAGCCCTATTATTTATTAGAAGGACATTCATTACTGGTTTGAAAAGTTGTGATGGGGTAAAAAACACTATTAGAGATTCAAGTCAATGTCTAAACTATCCTGGAAGTAAACTTAATGGCTAAAGGTTCAAAATCATCTCCAGCCATCAGAAAAGCAGTAATGACATTTAAAAGTAGGCTTTAATTATAGAGGTACATGCAATTTTGTTCTGGCTGGTAACAATTTACTTAAAATGGCAGATTATTTCATATCAGGGAAGGAAAAAAACATGAGATTAAGAAAATTGGTAGAAATTTAAATGGGCATATTTACTTGCTTTAAGTGCATAGTTTTCTATTTCTATATCTACTGCTGAATTCAGGTTTCCTTTTCTATTTTCTGACAAATTCTACAACTTTAACAACTGTTTGTGGAAAGGTGAGATACTTTAGAAATAGCTGCATGGAGGAATTTTTGTCAGCAGCAAACTGTGAATGTGGTAATATATTTGTTTAACAAATTAAGCCAATATCTTCCCATTGGAATGAAAAACATGTGCAGTTAAAAGCTAAAATGTGGGAGAAATAAACGTGGTAGAATTTCACATTCCTAATCCACACTTGGAAAAGTAGTAAATGTTTCCATTGTGTGAATTATTTTAAAATAAGTGATTTTGAAAGGCATGTTATTGGGAGACAGCAAACTTTATGGCATCACTGTCTGGGTGAAAGGTATAGTTGTTGATCTCTAGGATTATCTTCTTTGTGCTATTACTTGCATTGTATGAAAAATACAAATATGCTGGAAGAATTGTTCAAGAACAGTTGGTACTACCAGAAAATATGAGTTCTGTAAAGCTGCCAAGGTTAGAAAGATCAATGGATATTTGCTGCATAAAAACTGCTTGTGCAAGATGAAGAAACCTGGGGGTTGACTGGATTTATGAAAGTCATTTCCCCAGATCCCTATACATTTTGGATTGGAGAGCATTGCTTGAATATTCAGAGATTAGTCTGTCTTCTATTGAAGAAAAGCAGTCTTTCTGATTACTTTTCTAACACATTTGTAAAATCCTTATCCTGACTATTATATTTTAAAATAATACTTTTTCATCTTCTCAAATCAGTGTCAAAAGTTTAAAAGAAAAGCACTCAGAACTACCTGTCAAGAAAAATAGTAATACATAATCGGTTAAACACATTTCCAGGTATATATCATATCAGTAGTTCTTAGATTTAGATGAAAAAAATGAATCTTAGTTGTGTCATATTTCTTTAAATCCCATTTGCATTCTTGATCCATTCTTTCTTCATCTAAAGGTGTGGTATTAGTTTCCCACATAGAAAATTGTATACATTTTGTAATATACAATTTTATAGGTATTTTCCATAGTGTACAGATTTATTAATGGACATTTCCTAATATAATGCACTTTTTCTAATGTTTCACTGCAATGTATACATTTTGACTGAACACTGATCTAGATCATAAACAGTGAGTATATACAGGTGATATTATTCTTTCATCAGTACAAATCACATTATAATCCAAATAACTGTGGATATTTGTTTCCAACAGTTTCTCCCTAAATGAGAATAGTAATGAATTTTCAGTCCCTGACAGATAAATTGTTATTCCTGATGTGTTCTTCTTTGCATTTAGGGGATACCTTGTTAAAGTGTTGTTACTGAGAATTGCTGGAGTTGTCATTCTTCATGGTTCAGCTCCCTCCCCAGAGTCTCTTGATTCTGGGTTTTTTTGGAGCATGCAATTCTTCTTTTACTCTAATTGCAATTGCTGACCATCTGTTTCCACATGGAGTTCAAAGTGTTCCTTATTACTTTTCAAGGGCTAAAGAGCCAAAGACCAGGAAAACTAAAGAACCATCTGTTCTCATACCACCTTTCCTCTTCAATGAGGTGCTCTGGTAAAACCTTAATAATGCCATATCTCATTCTGGTTTTTGGATTGCAGGAATAAGTTCTGCCATTCAACATTAGAAATTCCATATTTCCCGATATTTATTTGATGCTTCCTTGAAAGATAAACATACACAGAAGTAGCTGTATCCTCATTTCACTGTAAGCATCCGGTGGGTCAACACCAAAACAAAACAGGTATAGGCATGGAAAGCTTCCAACACTGGCACTATCAAATCAATATGCTTTCTCAGTTTTGGGAGATCTCTAAGCATATGTATGCAAGGAGGACTACTTATAAGCACCAGCCAGACACTGAACAGAGATAAAATGTGAAGTTCATTTTAATAATTCTCTTGTTAGCATTCCATGGGCTCTTCAAAATCTCTCTGTTCTCAGAGAATTATTTGTGGTAGTGTAAGTTTGCTGACTCGTATTGGTTTTACTGGATATTTCAGCTGAAGTCTTAGGGGGTCCCCCAAACTCCCCCTGTTGTCATGTTTTGAAATTTATTTGAGTTTATTCCAATTTGCATTTATTTAAAAATGGAAAGATATAAGTTCGTTAGACAAATATATAAACAAGATAGAAATCTGAAAGAGCTGGTGGACATACTGTACATTCTGCCCAATACCTATGTGCAGCAAGTGCATAGAGCAGGGGTCCCCAAACTAAGGCCCATGGGCCAAATGCACCTCTCCAAGGTAATTTACCTGGTCTCTGTTCTAAACTTTAAACCTAGGGTCACGCTAAGTCTGAAACAAATTGAATGCACACAACAACATCCTTTTCAATTAACTTGACTACCTCATCAGCCAAAAGTAGGCCTACACTTTCCATTGAAATACTGGTAAGTTTATGTTAACCAAAATAAGTCTTTGTTTTTAATATTGTATTGGGTTTTTCTTCATTTTTTTGCACTAAAAACAAGATAATGTGCAGTGTGCATAGGAATTTGCTTGTGGTATGTTTTCCCCCAAAAAAACTATAGTCCTTGTCATCTGCCCATCCGTCCCCCACCACTACCACCAATAGTCTGAGACACTGTGAACCATTCCTTGGCTCAAAACGTTTGAGGACTCCTGACATAGAGACAGAGCAGGTAGCTGCTTTGTGGTAAGATAGAGAAGCTCACGGAGTATTACACGCCACAAAGGTTATCAGGTTTATGTGTTTTATAACATTTATTATTAACTGCCATCAAGTTGACTTTAATTAAAGGTGCCTCCATGAATACAAGTCATCTATTGTCAAAATGCCTACTCAGCTACTGCAGACCCAGGATCTTGGCTTCCTTGATTGAACCTATCCATCTGCAATGTTGTCTTCCTATTTTCCTACTGCCTTGTGCCTTCTACTTACCAAGAATTATTGTATTTTCTAGTCAGTCATCTCTTCTCATGATATTGTATGTTTGGTCAACTTGGCTTTTAGGGAGAATTGAAGCTTGTTTTGGTCTTGGACTCAATTATTTGTCTTTTTAGCAGGCCTACCATGGTATCAGTATAAATATTTACTAGCAGCACATTTTAAATGACTTCATTTTTTTCCTGTCACCTTTCTATACTGTCCAGCTTTCACAATGATAAATTACAATTGGTGAAACATAATGGTTTCTAATTGACAAAGGGGTCAAGAAATGGCCAATTCTATCATCATTTTATAACATATTCTATAAGGCTCATCAGTGAGTAAATGCTATGGAGTGTAAATTTAAAACAAAAGTGATCAAATTGTAAAATGCTATCAGATTTCCCACTATTCAAATAGCATTTTTCTCGGAGTTCAGGACTGTATTTCTTTGAAATGTAAAATTAATCTTCTTCATTTTTGTTTCCATTCATAAATCATTGTTAAAAAGAATATCTCTAAGGAAAATTATTTACAACAACATCTTAGATAAAAGGAGCCAAATGATAACAAAAGTGATATAAATGTATATCAGTTCACCTGGGTTCAGAACTACTACTGAAGCTGAGTTATTAGACTTTTGGAGTTTTAAAATCTGGTAAATTCATTTCAGCTTGCATTGGCAATTTCACACACACACACACACACACACACACACACACACACACACACATACAGAGAGAGAGTCAATCAATCTATCTACCTAGCTAACAACCGATATAGATTCACATTTAATTTCAAACTTTTTAAAGAAATGTAAATCTTAAAGTTTTCATGTGAAAGGGCTTAAGGAACCATCACTGATAGTAGACAGAGCTTTAATGTGGAATAGAAAAACTCATATTCATACCCACAGTCATCAAATAAACAAACAAACAGGTTTTTGTTTGGCCTAGTAATTTGCTTTCAGCTTAACCTACCTTGAAAGATGGCTGTGAAGGTAATTATGATTGCTTGAGATATTGTAATTACACCATCTGTTATTGTGAGTCACTATGTGGGCAGATATAGCTGGGGATTCTGTTTTAAATAAGCTATTTTTTAAAAAAACTTCTTAGGTGTGTGTTATTCACTTTTTTGTGGGGAATATTTTGAAATAAAAGAACAAAACATGGGGGAAATTGCATTGAACTTTATATTGTTAATTTAAACTAGAGCATCACATTATTTTTCTTGCATTATTTTTGTTTATTTCCAGGTTAACATATGCCCTGCGTGTCAATAGGTTTTTTTCAAAATCAAATCACCAAAATTGAAATGTAATGTAATTATACTTGGCATACTTGGATAGTAGAGGCAAATATTAAGTACTTTGGCCACATAATGAGAAGTCAGGAAAGCTTAGAGAAGACAATGATGCTGGGGAAAGTGGAAGAAAAAAGGAAGAGGGGCCTACCAAGAGCAAGATGGTTGGATGATATCCTTAAAGTGACTGGCTTGACTCCGAAAGAGCTGGGGGTGGTGACGGCAGACAGGGAGCTCTGGTGTGGGTTGGTCCATGGTCACAAAGAGTCAGAAGCGACTGAATGAATAAACAACAACATATTTGGCATGTAACTCCAATATCAACCTCACAAATATAAAATAAAGTTATTTTATTTTAAGAAACATGATTTTTTTCAAGCTTTGTATAATCTACAAGTGTGGTGTAGCTAAGCTATGCAGCCTCCACATCTGGATGACCTATTTCACTGTAATTTTTAAGAGCAGAACATGAGATGTATGCAGTATGCAGGAAATCTTTATGAGTATATGGGATCTTATCATCATATCTCTATTGATGAGATACAGGATCCATGACAGAAACAGTAATTACAATTTGCATATATAAGTAATTACTTTGTGTTTAAAATATTTTTAAGGATAAAGAGTCCTGATGAGGTAGCATGATTTTAACATTTTGAAAATATTATAATTGTTATATTTACATAATTATTCTTTACACTTGAAACAATTTGATCAATACAACCCCCCACCCCCCAAAAACAGCCTCCTATGGAATTTTTCATCTTTTTCCCCTCTGCATTTTAATACTTTAAGATTGCTTCAAAATGTATATATCTGCCTGAGAATTACATGCATATTGTCAAATAGGATGTAAAGCACAAGAACTGGCTTTGATGCAAGTCTGCTGGTATGTGCATTACAAAAAAGTCTTTGAAAATTATCAAGTTGAATTACTAGGGTTATCATCCAATTACAGAAATCATGGTGTGTGTGTGTGTCTGTGTGTCCGTGTATTTATGTGTAACTTCCAGCTCCCTTTCAATGCATTTAAGTTGGTCTATGGGCCTCATCACAAAAGCCAGGTGAAGCATCCCGCTTTGGCTGGCTTTGACAAGAAAAGAGAGAGACAGCAGGGTGAATCTGTTGCCCATCGGAATAGCTCCCTCTTGGCCATACTACCAGCATCACACGTGGGAAGCGGCACCTTCTGTAGCATCACCCTTCAATTGGAACCGGCACAACACAGGAAGCCTCCCATGTTTTGGGAGCAGGCATTTTGATAGTGCAATGCGGAATCAACACAATGCAGCACTCAAATGATGACCCAGGGCTGGATATCATGTTTTAACAGTTTTATGCTATCAATGTGTTTTAATTGTTTATTGCTTTGCAGATTGTATTTTATGTTGTGGAATATACAGTGTTCATTTTTGCCATTTTGTATGCCACTCTGTGTCCCCTGCAAGGGCGAGAAGAGCAGAATACAAATAAGGTAAATAAAAAAACTGTTTTTTTACCCCAAATGAACAACAATAGATTCTAAAATGCTGACTTTCTAATGTAGAAGTATCAACAGAAGGAAGTTATCATCTGAAGATAGTCCTGGACTGTAGTGCCAGTACTAGGTCAATGTTGTAAGCAGATGTTGTCAATAAGAGGATGATGATGTCAGAAGCAGATGTTGTGAATGGTTAGATTTCATTATCAGGTGAAAAACAATATCAATGGTCAGATTTTCAGTTGTCGTGATGTTTGGGAAGTGTTTTGTAATGGAATATTGCTGCCTATTTCTTTTCAATGCATAAAGTACTGCTAAAGTGAAAACACAGGAGATTTTAATGTTTTACTCCTTCCAATAATTATATTTCGTACATTTATCCTTTTATGTTTGTGCAATTTGCAAAGCCACATGCCCATATGGCTGATTTTGATTTTGTTTCCCCTTCTTCCTTTTCCTCTCAAGAGGTCTGAGCCATTTCTCCCAGTTCCTCCTTAGCTATCATGCAATATGACTCAAAATCCTTTTCCATCAAGTTGTCTTGCTCTGTCAGTGACTCTCTTATCTTTTCAATAGATCCCTGGGGGAGCAAGAGCATACAATTCCTCCACAACATCACTCCATAACTTCTTCCAGAAGGCAGTAACAGTTTTTGCTTTTAAGTCATCCATTCCATCTTTGATGAATGCTATTGTGTCAGCAATTGTGAAGGATTTCCAGCACTACATTATGTCCACATTAGGGTCTGCTTCAATTGTTGCACTCAAATCCCAGGCAGGTGTATATGGCTTTGACAAAATGAATGACACCTTGGTCAAAGAAATAAATCAATGAAGTTGTATTAGGAGGTAAGAAGACAACATCAACATTTTCATTTCACAGCAAACTGATTCAGAATGGCCATGTGCATTGTCTACTAATAATCAAATGGTAAATAACAAATCTTCCTGTTCCAACTTTTTTTAACTTTTGGGATGAAGTGTTAGTGAAATTATTCGGCAATCAACATGGCTATTCCCCACATTGTGCTATCAGAACATGGGCAGAAAAAGAGTGTATGGATGGTATATTCATTCTTTTTGTAGATCTTCGCAATCACAAAAAAAACTTTATTGATTATCGTTCGCTTATCTGGATTGCCAGCATCACAACTATGGCCATTATGAAACAACATAACATCATCAGTAGAACCCCATCGACACAACAAGTCACTAACAGGTGGCTAGTGTACAGCCAATCTATGTTGGACATGGACTAGCACAAGGAGCATGAATTAATGCGAGCACCTGAAGCTAATGAAAGGAGCATGAGCTGTGCTTATCCAGGTGTTTTGGACTTCAGTTTCCAGAACTCTCAGCCAGCTTACCAGCTGTTAGGAATTGTTGGAAGTGAAGTCCAAAACATCAGGAAGAGCACAGTTTGAGAAAATGAGCTACAGCAAGCTGTTGAGATAGGCAAGCAGTACAGGGGGTACTTGCATAATCTGAAACTGCAACACAGTCTCATATAATATGTGGGGCTACTGTAATTAGCTTAAAGGTCACTAGGAAGTTTCACAGCCCAGTGGGAAATGGAATCCAGTTTGTCAAAGTAGCACTGCAATATTCTAAAAACTAAAAACTTTTCTATTGTAGTTTGATAGGAAATTTACATAAATTCAATTCATTTGTCTAAGAAACTCAAGACTGTACAAGGAGAAAACATCTCTTATACACAGAGACATAAGAAAGCAACAGAAAAAAAGCAGAATAAGGAGTAGATAGTACAGTTTTGAATTTACTCAGAGCTTCCATGATGGAGAGTTGGAAGGAGATCAGTCGTCTGTTTCAATGAAACATATCAACCCATACTAGAATTTCTTGTTTCTGTGTATAGGAGGAGAGGAAGCAGTGTTCTAGTCCTTTGTAAGGAGTTCATTTGGAAACTGCCCTCCTTATTTCATGCCTTCTTTGATTAACATTTGATATTGGAGGAGGAAGAGGTGTTTAAGAAATTTCCAGAATAGACTTCTCCCTCACTCCCTCTTGTGGTGCTCTGAAGAGCTGAAAAATATTCATCATCATTATCATAATTATCATCATCATTTATTATTTATTTAGAACTTTTATATCCCATTTTTCTCAATCTCCATGGAGGGACACAGAACGGCTAACAGCAAGAATTCAATGCAATACAATAAATATCAGTTTCAAACAACATACAAATACAATAAGTTAAAATACATAATAAGTTAAAAATACATATAAACCTATTCACCAAGTTAAAACATCATCCAATTCAGTCCGCACATTGTGGCCAATAGCTCTTAGTCTTTACCGGAATCCACCATCACTCTGCGAATGCGTGATTCCAAAGCCATCACCACCACCACCACCACACACAGACACACACACAGACACACAAGCTTCTTCCAGTTCTTATTCTCAGGATTAAAAAGAACAAAGAGGGAAAATTAAAACCAAATGAAAAAGGCATGTGCAGTCAGTCCTCCATATTTGCAGATTTGACGTTTGCAGATCTGATTATTCACAGATTTGACTAAAATGTTTTTTCCGGAAATTTCTAGGTCATTCAAGATAACAATACGGTCAGCTTCCACTGGACAACTTAGAATCATACTGGAACACCTAGAGAATCTTACGGCCACTGGAACTGTCCCACATTGACTTATATCACCAAGGGGCTTGGGGAACCCAACACCCCAAAGCCTCACATTGACTGGCTCCAGTTGAGGGCGATCCTATGGCGGGAAGTGTTGATCACTCAGCTTCCTCCCATGGTTTCCTATGGCAACTTGGGAAACTTTATGTGTTGCTGCGACTGTCGCATATGCTGGCTCTGCCCTACTTCATCCACAGATACTCACTGGCATAGTTTGATGAGAGTCGGTGAGCTCTGCGGGCAATGTAGGACGGAGCTGTCAAAACCCTGTCCTTGTGATAATATTATTACTTGTTATAGAAAATATCTCACTAGCAACCTCATCACAAGGGCAGGATTTCAGCGGCATATGCCGGGTCCACTCTACATCACCCATGGAGCCTGTCAGCTCTCATCAAATGATGCCAGTGGGGATCTGTGGGTGAAGTAGGGTAGTGCCAATGTATGCCACTACCACAGCAACACAAAAAGCTTCCCATGTTGCTATAGGAAGCTATGAGGGGAAGCCGTGTGATCAATACTTCCACCCATGGGATCAGCTGATTCAAGAGCCAGGCAATGTGGGGCGAGGAGCACTGGTTTCTCCATGACTCCCATGATGCAAGATGATGCAGGGTGATTCTGGTGGCCATGTGACAAGTTCATTTGAATATCTAGATCCTCCAATAAGAGTCTATCATCAACCTCTGCAGGAAGTTGACCATAGAACAATACTGGAACTACCTCAAGAGGTGGTCTCTCTTTTATTTGTGGTTATTCACTTTCAAGGGGGTCATGTGCCCCTAACTCCAGTGAAAGTGATGACTGTGGTTTCACTGGCCCCATCCATTTACACAGGCATACATCACAGGAAAGCTATAAGATCCAAATCTTTCCTGCATTGCTACAGGATTATCATGCTACTTGATATTCAGGAGTAGGTCCAGGTCAACAGCTTGCAATTCTAACAAGTTTGATCACCAGTTAAATCACCACATCAAGTGACAAAAAACAATTGGAGCTTTCTTCTGGAAAGCTATTTAAAAGCAAAGTTGCAGAGTTATAGCCTGCAAAGTTCTTGAACTCACCATCTCACTGCTATCACAACAAGATATTTCATCTGTGGATTCTGAAATGATGAAGGAAATCCTAGGAAAATATTAAGCAGCCTGGACAATGGGGTCAGCATGGCATAGTGGTTGAATGTTGGACTAGGACTCTGGAAGACCAAAATTCAAATCCCTACTCATTCAGGGAAAACTTCTGGGTGACCTTGGACAAGTCACATTCTCACAAACACTGATGAAAGCAATTGCAACCCCTCTTTGAACAAGCCTTGCCAAGAAAACTTCATAATAAGTTTGTCTTGGGGTCACTATAAACCAGAAATGACTCGACATACAAAAACAAGTGTTGGAAAGAGGATAAATTCCAAGCTGAGAAGAGAAAAAAATAAACTCGACTTTCTTTTCTTGGCAGGCTTCCACAGTTCTTCAAGACCCCTTAACCCAGGCAGTGAGCTCTTGATCTCTGCACTGCACCATGCTGCCAAACTAATTGCGGCTCTTAAAGATACATTCTCACCTCTCCAGCTCAGTGTTCTCTATCTTGTGCAAGGATGCTAAGGCAGGATGCCTTGCTGAGCACTGTTGCCCACGTTTGAGTGAGAAATGGAGGGGATGAATAAAGACTTGGCCGTAGGCAGTTTCCAACAGCCAACTAGCCAGGCTTTACAGAAGCTGGCTTGCTAGCTGCCGCATTTAATTAAATGTTTTGGGTTTTAAAAAATTCTGTAAGAAGGATATAGATTTTCAGCCACAGTTCCTTTACTCCCTTACTTTAATTAAAGAACTAGCACCCTTACCATTGGACTGGAATAAAGATTTCTACAATAAAATATGTTTCTAACCTATCTGTAATGTACACATAGATGATTTGTCCTGAACCCAGGAAGAATGCAATTAATTACCAAATATACTGTATATACAGGTACTTCCATATCTGCAAATTTCACACCCACAGATTGAAAACATAAAAAATAACACAAGTCAAAGGTCAGGTGTTGCTAAAGGAGAACCAAAAACGTAGTGGCTTGGTCCTTGCTCCTTCTCCATTGGAGCTGGAGCTATTGGCTACTTTACATAAGGGGTTTTTTTTGCAACTCATTAACATGCAATCCAACTATGAGCCCATATTTAGGCAACAGGAAACTGCAAACTGTACCAAATTCATGCCTTTGATCATATATGTTGAATGTGTAAATTTCTTATTGGCCAGACAGGTCATGAGCTGATGCTAGCTGCTAGAGATAAGATGAACTATAAAACCACTGCTCTATAAGATGAGACACTACTGTCCCTCCTAAACAAGACAGGTTGGCACGTGCATGTGTCCCATGATTATTTTCCTGTTTGCTTTTCTGTAAGCTTGGATAAATCATATTCTAGATCCAAGAAATATCTGGACATTTTGGTCTGCAGGGGAGCAACTTACAACTGTTTGTCAGCTATTTAATATAAGGGACTTAAGCAATCATAGATAATGGCACCTGCAGAACACCCTGCAACAATCTTGCATTGACTTTTTTCAATGAAATTATTAACAAATAGAATTTTGAAATATATATGAAGAGCAAAATGTTTCCGCTTCTGCCTTCTTCAGTCATCAAAGATTAAATTGAGCTTTAGAGTAGGTGGCAGGTTAGAACACTATGTCATTAGAATTCCCAGTGGATGATGGTCATCTCACACCAAAAATAAATACCTACACTGGTGTCAAACAGGGCTGTATCCTAGCACCTTTTTTATTCAACTTCTATATCAATGCTATTGTCAAGGAGTTAGAGGGCCTACAATACGCCCCGGTCACTATTCTGGACCAGAAGCTTTCCCTGCTAATGTATGCCGACGATATCATTCTCCTGTCAAGAACTCAGGTAGGGCTAAGACGGTTGTTGGCTGGATTCTCAACATATTGTAAACAAAATGCTCTTACAATAAATTACAGCAAAACCCAGGTTATGGTCTTTGGTAGGCGCCCCAAAACACACTCTTGGCGCCTAGATGAACATGTAATAAAACAAGTCAAATCCTTTAAATACCTAGGAATTTTCTTTTCCGAATCAGCCACCTGGAAACAACAGATGAGTAACATCAAAACTCAAGCTTACAGATCAGCCAAAGCAACACTGAGCTTTGCTGCCAAACAAGGTGGTTATCTGGTTAATCCCGCCCTAACTGTTTTCAAAGCCAAAACCCTGGCTCAATTTCTCTACGGGGCAGAAATCTGGGGCATACCTAGTGCCCTAGGTCTAGAAGTGCCTCAAAATTACTTCCTAAGGGCACTATTAGGCCTCCCTAAAGACACTCAACTGCCATGATCCGCCTTGAAACCTCTGTCCCAACCCTAGAAAGCCAAATAGATAAAAGGATCTTGTGCTATTGGCTTAAAATCCAAGAAATGCCAACTGCTAGATTACCAAAAAATGTCTCTTGGAACTTAACAATGGTCTACCTGTTAACAATTGGGTCCACAAGGCAGCACAACTGGCCATTAAATATGGTCTCTCAGTTAGTGAGCTGGCAAAGCTAGACCACCCCACAAGGAAGACAAAAATAAACAAGACAATATTAGAAATCACTACACTTACAGACCTCCAGGCTGCCTGTCCCCCCTATACTACAGCCTTAGACAACCCACTGGCTACCCAGACTACCTTGACAGCCTGACCTTTGTCCAGCTCCGACGAGCCTTCACAGAGCTCAGACTAAATATGTTTGATTCAGCGGAAAGGGACGGGAGGCTTAAAAAAGTCCCCAAAATTGAACGAAGATGTATTGCTGGTTGCCCCTACCCAGAGGACCTGGTACATTACTTAATGTGCTGCCCCCTACACAAAGATCGTAGGGAGCACTTTATCTTACCTTTACTGGACAGTGGATGATGGTATTGCCAGAGTTTTTAAGTTTATCATTTCTTAGGTAACAATAAGAAAATGTAAATAAATTTAAGGATCATGCCCAAGCATACTGTGAGGATTAAGAATCAAGCCACCTGGTTAGTCTCATGTAATTTACAGCCAGGGTGGAATAGTTGTAAAGTACTAAAGTAGTACAAATATTCTGTTTTGTTGAGGGTTGTGGTTGAAGGAGTTGTGTTGTTTGAGAGTTACTATTGAGAGAAGAGCTGCAAAGTTCCAGAAGAAGGAGAAAGCTTTTTGCAAGTAAGAAGGTTTCAACATCAACTACTTGGGAGTGCCTGGCTGAAGGGTTTGAGAAGAGTACCTGTCATCTGCTGCATTGTAAATATTCCTTTGTATAAAGTCCTTTTCTACTACAAAGACGATCGGTGTATGTCTACTCCTTAAACCAGAGGGGGAGAGCTTCTGCTGAGAAGGGGGTTATTTCTGTTGCCCCATACAGGACCCTTTTAATTCCACTGTGACAGGTATTATCTTTTAAATCAAGACCATGTAGGGTTGAAATTTGTGTTCTATAAATTTAAAATTTCTCCTTTTTGTAAAAAAAAAATGCTTAAAGGAGATAAAACAGCAATGTCAAAAGGGGAGAAGTCAGAGAGGCTGTAATGTTTTGGATTTGAATGCCTGACCACTGGCTGTTCTAGATTTCTTGTTAGAACAGTAGCATTGTAGTTTCTGAAATGTGTACACAGGACTATGATTGTTTTGCCCACTTATTGCTGATGATAACCTATATGCCTAAGATGAATCAAATGAATAAGATTGCAGCATAAGCAGGTGGAGAGTTATGTGATACAATAGGTCCTGCCATTCACTTATCTCATAAAATTCCAATACCTTTGAGGATAGTATCAATATCCACTAAGTATTTATTTATTTGCAGTATTTATATACTGCTTTTCTCACCCCTGGAGGGACTCAAAGCAGTTTACAAAAAATAATGGCAAAATTCAATGCCTTACATAAATAAACCAAATTATAAATCAAACAGCATATGACTAAGCATAAAATTCAAAAGGACAAATTCACCATAAGATAATAGGTGTTTTAAACATGAAGTACAAAAATTAAAAGCACCTAATATAAACATTCATGATCCAAACTCGTCAAATGCTAATAAAATAGTGTCCTACAATGTCGCCGACGCCTTCTATATAGCTCAGTTCATGACAACTTAAGGAAGCAGAAGCCTTCCTTATTTTACTCCCGAAAGTTTTTTTCCTTAGCTGTAAAAACACAAGTGTGGACAGAGGTCATAGCACTATTGCTTGTTGAGTATCAAGAAAACTATATCTTAAAAGGTGCCAAGGAGAGAGAGGCATCCTTTAGGAAAAATGTATTTACTTCATTTCCAAAATCCACATCTATTCATACATTTGACAAAATAACTTGATTTTTAAGAAAGCAATGGCCAAATGTAAAAGAAAGTACCGTATTTTCTGGTGTATAAGACTACTTTTTAACCCAAGAAAATCTACTCAAATCTCTGGAGTCGTCTTATATGCGGGAGTCAACTTATACATCAGGAGTCATCTTATAGAGAGGGTGATGAAACTTCCAATCTGGATTGGAGAATATGTGGTGCCTCTCCCCCCTCAAAAATGGCAGTGACCGCATTCCTGCCTTATGCAGCGACTGTATGAAAGCATTAAAGGCAATGCTGTACAAGTACAGTAGAAGAAAATCCATTCAGCGGGATTCATGGACTTAATGTGGTCCCAATGGTCAGGTGAAGGGGTGCTTCACCGGGAAGGTGTATGTGAAGGGCAGAGCAAGCTGTTGGTGCCCAGGTTATGGAAAAAAGAGATAGAGTGGCTCTGGGCCCAGAAAAGGAGGCAGAGAAGGAGGTACAGTATTAGGAAAATACCATATTGAAATCAAATCTGATGCTTTTAAAATTTTTATTTGGTGTGCATTGGAAGAGGGGTAGTCTTATACGTCGAGTATATCCCAAACTCTATATCTTAACTGGAAAAGTTGGGGGTCGTCTTATACGTCCAGTCGTCTTATACCCCGGAAAATATGGTAAAACTTTCAGATTTCCCTATCCAGGCAGCAAACTTTGATATTTAGATCTTAAATGTTTATAGTCCTGAATTGTGATTTGCTTGAATAGCTCCATTTCTTTAAAATCTACATGGCAGGAGGGTATAGCAAAACCTTCGTGAAGCAGCTGAAAAGAATTTGAGATTAAAAACATAGCTCACAAAGAGGTGGGGAGTATTATATTTATCGCCACATGGATCTAAGAAAGTATCCTTTTAGCCTAGGTTTCTTATGCATTAAAGAGATCAGAAACTTTAAGAAATTTAGAAGCATTGGCCAATATTCTACATCAGCTATGTAGTTAAATCACTGGTGCCCCAATTATTTGCTGGATTGACATCCATTTCCTCATGCATCGGTGCCCGGTAAAGTCAGATGTGTGAGAGTTATGATGATTCTGGCAATAGTGTAACAGTTGTGACTAAGTAACAGTTGTGAACACAGAACTGTTACAGGTGAGCAAATCTAGGGAGTTGTTCCATATGCATGATTGCTTTTAGCCATGATTGTGATATTATTGCCAAAATCAGACTTCTTCTACACCAACTTATATGACTGTGTATACTTAATTTATACTACTTACCTAATATGTAATTGGTTAGGCAGGATGTACACTGACCCATAATCCAGAGCTGATCTGGAAATCTGGACCTAGGTGTGGTCTACTCACTTTGGAAGCGAGAGGGAGTCCCCACCACCCTGTGGCATGAACAACATAGGTCTTGCTTCTCTGCTGTGACATACCATGATATTAGTGGGGGTGAAGGGGCACAGAGGGAGGAGGAAGAGGAGAAAATTGCTCCTCTCTCCCATCTTTTCCCAGCTCACCCAGTTGCCCCAGCTGAGATGGGAGGTAAGATGACCATCTTATGTCTCAGGCCACGTGAGCCTGGGAAACCAAGGATTGAAATGGGAAAAGTTGTGACTTGTTCAGTTTCAGAACTGGCCCAACCATTCCCTTGGCTCTAAGTTGAGGGAAAGTCTGTGACAGAATTCAGACTTTCCCTCAACATTGATTAATGCATTAAAGTTGCCTTTTACTATGTTACCACGGAAAAGCCCCATTTGGCCACCATGGGACTCATCTGCCCTTACACCACCCTAAGTAGTTAGTGTAGATGGGGCCTCAAGATACATCCAGAGTACTTATAAAGAAAATCCCAGATTTCGTTGCTGTTCTTTATCATTTTATTTTGGAGAACTATATACATTTTGTTAATCCCAAAATATTTTCTGTCAGCTACCTATATAATCTAAGACTTTTACACCAGCTCCCTAGATTATTCACTTCTTTATATACACTATCCAATTATAGCTACTTAGTACTTAGTACTAGGGCTGTGCACAGATCCATTTTTCAAAGCAAGCTCCAGCTGTTCCAGTTCGTTCAGCTAGCTGTAACAACACAGGCACTGTTACCATTTTTTCCTGGCTGCAACAGACCACATAGTTGCTAATAGGCCTGTGAGATCCATGGTTCTAAATGGTTCTAAAGTACTTAGTTCTGGTGGTGAACATTTCAGAACTCTAACAAAACTTTCAAAATTTCATTATTATTTCATTATTGGAGATTTTTAAGACAGAACCAATTAGGAACTGCCATTTATAACGAAATTTTGAAAGTTTTGTTAGAATTCTGAATTGTTCACCACCAGAACTTTTGTTTTGTAAGTACTTTAGAACCATTTAGAACCATGGATTGCACAGGCCTAGTTGCTAACCATGGCTACTTTCAGTTTCATTTGGCTACACATGGAGCACAGAGAGGCAGCCACACACCTTAATGGATTTCCCTGTGAGTCCTGCCTGTTGTGTCAATCAGAACAAAAGAAAGGTAAATAAGGTAGAAGCAACACAACAATGCTATAATAGCAGCAGTATAATTTTATCTTAATGAAATAGACCTACTGGTCTTTGTGTTCAAGCAGTAACATAACATAAATTCATTTCATCATTTCAGACATCACAATATCACAATACAAAGGCAAATGCCATATACATCTTAGTATCATACACATAAACAGCAAGTACGGGCTGTCGGCCCACACGGAAGTGAGCAGAGACGCTGGGAATGGGAGGAGAGAGGTTCCTACGTCATCAAAGACGGACACGGACCCGGACGCCGTCCCAAAATCAAATGAGAATGCTTCTATGAGTCAATAAAGAGTGCCAAAGGGCAAATAATAATACTCAGATATAATCATCTCAGGGAGACATCCTCAGCAGTCGACGAATAGTTATTATGCGCGCCTTCGTTTCTCCCAGAAGGGCTTCTTCAGGACCGGGAGCGTGGCCAATACAGCAATTCTCACGAGCGTCTCACAGCAGGAACAACACTGAAGCATGAACAAATACAAATGGTATACAAATAATGTGTTCAAGTGCTTACATAGTAATAACAGCCAGGGTAAACTGGAACTGAAATATAGTCATAGCAACACAGAAGGTAGGGGTTACATACCAGTACATGTAGGAGCAGGAGCACCGCAAAATGCTGGCGATATCCAGGGATATCGGGCTAAAAGCACAGTATCAAGGGGGAACCGCAATTAAATAGAGGGTGGCCAGGTGATCTGAGTATTATTATTTGCCCTTTGGCACTCTTTATTGACTCATAGAAGCATTCTCATTTGATTTTGGGACGGCGTCCGGGTCCGTGTCCGTCTTTGATGATGTAGGAACCTCTCTCCTCCCTTTGTATTGTGATATTGTGATGTCTGAAATGATGAAATGAATTTATGTTATGTTACTGCTTGAACACAAAGACCAGTAGGTCTATTTCATTAAGATAAAATTATACTGCTGCTATTATAGCATTGTTATGTTGCTTCTACCTTATTTACCTTGTATGTAATACAGCCTTACCCTATTTGAATCAGAACAAAAGAAAGCCATGAAATGTCATTTAGCCAAGCTTGGCCTCCATTTTTCTGTTGCAAGCAGGCTTCTGAGAGCAAGAGATCGAGCTCCAGTCTGCTGGTGATCTAAATGCCACTCGCAGCTCTGGATCACTTGCCTTGCTTTTTGATTCAAATAGCAATAAATAAGTGTTCACTTTCAACACACTTAAGAAACTGCCAGCGATGGTGCCCTTCACACAAGGCAAGCTTTAAATGTGAGGTAGAGGTATTTTCTTGCCATTGTTAAAGCCACCATAAAATGAGGAGGTAATTTATATATTTTTAAGGAATAGCTAATTCTCCTTCAGGTGATGTGGCTCTCGCAGAAATAAGTGTTTAAAAAGGGTGCCTGTTCTGCCCCCCACTCTATCTTAACTACTTGGAAGATGAGCTCACTGTGCAGGGAACAGAGCAGAGACTATATGGTTGACTCAAACAAGAATTTATTAACTGACAAGAATTTTAGACTTCTCTCTTCCTGAAGTCTAACTATAAAATCTGTATCAGGTGAGGTAAAGTCTTTGAGAGACAGACACAGTTCTGGCCAAACTGAGGCTCTTGAATACTTACTGTATTTCTTCTTATTGTCTCTTTCTTGAATGGTGTTCAACTGTCTCTAAGATGGTCTCAATATTTAACTCTGAATGACTTAAATACAGATCTGAATGAACTTGAATACAACTCATACAGCTCTGCACATATAGCTCTGACTGGGCATGCTCTTTTGTAGATCATCCAGTCCTCTTCTCACTCTTTAGTCATACGTGCCCAGAAGATCACTGCACTCAGAGGGGCTCAACTTGTTGGAAGTGCCTGGCATAAAGATCTACAGGCTAGCCAGTACACGGCAGAGGGCATTCGCAGTGACCGCGCCAACGCTATGGAATTCGTTGCCTGAACAGATGCGAGCCCTGCGGGACTTGATGGCATTTCGCAAGGCTGTTAAGACCTGGCTGTTTAGGCAGGCATTCAGCCCTGACCGGTGCCCGTGATAACCTGCCACCTGCAGCATCACTGTCGCTGCATCACTACTGCCCTGCCGCAGTTTCTGGGTGGGGGGGGGAATTGGTTTTAATGCTGTTTTAATGTTGTTATGTGTTTTTATTGGTATTTTATTGCTGTAAGCTTCGGAGTGAGCGGTCTATTAAGCTGAAATACATAATAAAATAAATAATAATGAAAAGGCTGACTCTTCCAAGAACCATAAGTGCCTTGCCTGAGGCTCAACCACTGAGTGGATTCTTAAAAGGGATGAGCGATGAAGGCTTCAAATGCCAAAAGGCTATCTAAACTGATCCTCCAGAAATATTAATCCCTCTAACTAAAAGGTGCTTAAATAGGGGTAAACAGTGAGGGTTTTCATGGGGCACTGAAGTGCCTTAACTCAACTTTATTGAAAGGAAAAATGCCAGTAAGAGTGATTTCTTAAGTCTAATGCCTTAAACCCAGGTGTTATTGTAGCTAGTGCAGAATGCCGCTGCTCGCTTGCTGGCAGGAGTGCCGGCGAGAGAGCATATTACACCTATCCTTCGGCATCTGCACTGGCTCCCTATTGAGTACCGAATTGCCTTCAAGGTGCTGGTATTGACCTTTAAGGCCTTGCACGGCCTAGGGCCTGCGTACCTGAAGGACCGCCTTACCCCGTATTTGCCCCCGAGATCACTGCGATCAGATGAGCAGAATCTGTTATTAATCCCATCAGTCCGCTCCTGCCACCTATCGACGACCAGACAAAGGTCATTTTCTGTGGCGGCACCGGTGCTTTGGAACGCCTCCCAGATAATGTTCGGGCTATTGCTGAACTAGCCCCGTTTCGAGGGCGTGCAAGACGGCCCTCTTTGGCTTGGCCTTTAATTAGGCACATCGGTTTAAGAACTATGTCATGTCCTCGCATCCATATTGGTCGATGTAACTCTGGTTTTAATGTGGTTTTATGTTATTGTATTTCAAACTGTAGGGCATGTTGCCCATGTATTTTTCTGTGATCCGCCCCGAGCCTGCTGGGAGGAGCGGAATATAAGAACGAACAATAAATAAATAAATAAATATAAGGATAAAAGATCCCAGAAATAATAAGTTCGTGCCTGTAGTGATGTGAATGTATGTGTTGTTGTAGTGGATATCTGGAGTCCCAAAATTCCCAGGCAAATACTTCTAACTCTCAGGCGGCGACTTTCGTGCGGGCACAGGAACGAAAGGACGCAACAATTGATACTGGTCCAAATGAAGCCAATTTATTGATACATCAT